>MU847821.1:0-33730 GCA_032690845.1 Eleusine coracana subsp. coracana
CCATGGTTCCTTGTACCCATAAATTCGGTAGTCTAGGCGCAGTTCATGATATGGTGGGCGAGCCCTCCACCACGATGGAGTTCGACGCTGCATTGAATGTAACATGCTGGCAGTAGGAGGTATTCGGGGCGGTATCTTAACCATAGGAAAGTATTTATTTTGAAAAAAATTATATACTATTCTACTCTTTGAATTTCGCTTTTTGTCAGCGTTTGGCCTCCCGCAAGCTTTCTAGAAAAAAAAAGTATGCCCCAATCGGACAACGGATGCAAAAGTTATGCTAGTTTTAGGTTATAGGTCTCATTTTTCATGAGCTTACACCATGGTGTGCTGAACCGCGTGGCCAAGGGATGTGGGTTACCTTCCATGGTTCTTGTATATCCGTAAACTCGGTAGTCTAGGCGGTTCATGATGGTGGGCGAGTCCTCCACAATGGAGTTTGACATTGTATTGAATGTAACATGCTAGCAGTAGGAGGTACTCCGGGCGGTATCTCAACAGGGAAGTACTTATTTTGAAAAAAAATTATATAATATTCTACTCTTTGAATTTCACTTTTTGACAGTGTTGGCCTCGCCGCAAGCTTTCTAGAAAAAAAAGTATGCCCCGATCGGACACCGGATGCAAAAGTTATGCTCGTTTTAGGTTATAGGTCTCATTTTTCATGTGCTTACACCCACGGTGTGCTGACCCACATAGCTGAGGGATGCGGGTTACGTTCCATGGTTCCTTGTGTACCCATAAACTCGGTAGTTTAGGCGCAGTTCATGATATGGTGGGCGAGTCCTCCACAACGATGGAGTTCGACGCTGTATTGAATGTAACATGCTAGCAGTAGGAGGTACTCAGCACTGTATCTCAACCATAGGGATGTATTTATCTTTTGTAAAATTATATACTATTCTACTCTTTGAATTTCTCTTTTTGTCAGTGTTGGCCTTGCCGCAAGCTTTTAGAAAAAAAAAGTATGCCCCGATCGGACAGCGGATGCAAAAGTTATGCTCGTTTTAGGTTATAGGTCTCATTTTTCATGTGCTTACACCCACGGTGTGCTGAACCGCGTGGCCGAGGGATGTGGGTTACCTTCCATGGTTCCTTGTGTACCCATAAATTCGGTAGTCTAGGCGCAGTTCATGATATGGTGGCCGAGCCCTCCACCACGATGGAGTTCGACGCTGCATTGAATGTAACATGCTGGCAGTAGGAGGTATTCGGGGCGGTATCTTAACCATAGGAAAGTATTTATTTTGAAAAAAATTATATACTATTCTACTCTTTGAATTTCGCTTTTTGTCAGCGTTGGCCTTGCCGCAAGCTTTCTAGAAAAAAAAAAGTATGCCCCAATCGGACAACGGATGCAAAACTTATGCTAGTTTTAGGTTATAGGTCTCATTTTTCATGAGCTTACACCAATGGTGTGCTGAACCGCGTGGCCAAGGGATGTGGGTTACCTTCCATGGTTCCTTGTATATCCGTAAACTCGGTAGTCTAGGCGCGGCTCATGATATGGTGGGCGAGTCCTCCACAACAATGGAGTTTGACATTGTATTGAATGTAACATGCTAGCAGTAGGAGGTACTTCCGGACGGTATCTCAACAACAGGGAAGTACTTATTTTGAAAAAAATTATATAATATTCTACTCTTTGAATTTCACTTTTTGACAGTGTTGGCCTCGCCGCAAGCTTTCTAGAAAAAAAAGTATGCCCCGATCGGACACCGGATGCAAAAGTTATGCTCGTTTTAGGTTATAGGTCTCATTTTTCATGTGCTTACACCCACGGTGTGCTGACCCACATAGCTGAGGGATGCGGGTTACGTTCCATGGTTCCTTGTGTACCCATAAACTCGGTAGTTTAGGCGCAGTTCATGATATGGTGGGCGAGTCCTCCACAACGATGGAGTTCGATGCTGTATTGAATGTAACATGCTAGCAGTAGGAGATACTCAGGGCGGTATCTCAACCATAGGGATGTATTTATTTTTTGTAAAATTATATACTATTCTACTCTTTGAATTTCTCTTTTTGTCAGTGTTGGCCTTCGCCGCAAGCTTTTAGAAAAAAAAAGTATGCCCCGATCGGACAACGGATGCAAAAGTTATGCTCGTTTTAGGGTTATAGGTCTCATTTTTCATGTGCTTACACCCACGGTGTGCTGAACCGCGTGGCCGAGGGATGTGGGTTACCTTCCATGGTTCCTTGTGTACCCATAAATTCGGTAGTCTAGGCGCAGTTCATGATATGGTGGCCGAGCCCTCCACCACGATGGAGTTCGACGCTGCATTGAATGTAACATGCTGGCAGTAGGAGGTATTCGGGGCGGTATCTTAACCATAGGAAAGTATTTATTTGAAAAAAATTATATACTATTCTACTCTTTGAATTTCGCTTTTTGTCAGCGTTGGCCTTGCCGCAAGCTTTCTAGAAAAAAAAAAGTATGCCCCAATCGGACAACGGATGCAAAACTTATGCTAGTTTTAGGTTATAGGTCTCATTTTTCATGAGCTTACACCAATGGTGTGCTGAACCGCGTGGCCAAGGGATGTGGGTTACCTTCCATGGTTCCTTGTATATCCGTAAACTCGGTAGTCTAGGCGCGGCTCATGATATGGTGGGCGAGTCCTCCACAACAATGGAAGTTGACATTGTATTGAATGTAACATGCTAGCAGTAGGAGGTACTCCGGACGGTATCCTCAACCAACAGGGAAGTACTTATTTTGAAAAAATTATATAATATTCTACTCTTTGAATTCTCACTTTTTGACAGTGTTGGCCTCGCCGCAAGCTTTCTAGAAAAAAAGTATGCCCCGATCGGACACGGATGCAAAAGTTATGCTCGTTTTTAGGTTATAGGTCTCATTTTTTCATGTGCTTACACCCACGGTGTGCTGACCCACATGGCCGAGGGATGCGGGTTACGTTCCAGGTTCCTTGTGTACCCATAAACTCGGTAGTTTAGGCGCAGTTCATGATATGGTGGGCGAGTCCTCCACAACGATGGAGTTCGACGCTGTATTGAATGTAACATGCTAGCAGTAGGAGGTAATCAGGCGCTGTATCTTCAACCATAGGGATGTATTTATCTTTTGTAAAATTATATACTATTCTACTCTTTGAATTTCTCTTTTTGTCAGTGTTGGCCTTGCCGCAAGCTTTTTAGAAAAAAAAAGTATGCCCCGATCGGACAGCGGATGCAAAAGTTATGCTCGTTTTAGGTTATAGGTCTCATTTTTCATGTGCTTACACCCACGGTGTGCTGAACCGCGTGGCCGAGGGATGTGGGTTACCTTCCATGGTTCCTTGTGTACCCATAAATTCGGTAGTCTAGGCGCAGTTCATGATATGGTGGCCGAGCCCTCCACCACGATGGAGTTCGACGCTGCATTGAATGTAACATGCTGGCAGTAGGAGGTATTCGGGGCGGTATCTTAACCATAGGAAAGTATTTATTTTGAAAAAAATTATATACTATTCTTCTATTTGAATTTCGCTTTTTGTCAGCATTGGCCTTGCCGCAAGCTTTCTAGAAAAAAAAAGTATGTCCCAATCGGACAACGGATGCAAAACTTATGCTAGTTTTAGGTTATAGGTCTCATTTTTCATGAGCTTACACCAATGGTGTGCTGAACCGCGTGGCCAAGGGATGTGGGTTACCTTCCATGGTTCCTTGTATATCCGTAAACTCGGTAGTCTAGGCGCGGCTCATGATATGGTGGGCGAGTCCTCCACAACAATGGAGTTTGACATTGTATTGAATGTAACATGCTAGCAGTAGGAGGTACTCCGGGCGGTATCTCATCAACAGGGAAGTACTTATTTTGAAAAAAATTATATAATATTCTACTCTTTGAATTTCACTTTTTGACAGTGTTGGCCTCGCCGCAAGCTTTCTAGAAAAAAAAGTATGCCCCGATCGGACACCGGATGCAAAAGTTATGCTCGTTTAGGTTATAGGTCTCATTTTTCATGTGCTTACACCCACGGTGTGCTGACCCACATGGCCGAGGGATGCGGGTTACGTTCCATGGTTCCTTGTGTACCCATAAACTCGGTAGTTTAGGCGCAGTTCATGATATGGTGGGCGAGTCCTCCACAGCGATGGAGTTCGACGCTGTATTGAATGTAACATGCTAGCAGTAGGAGGATACTCAGCGCTGTATCTCAACCATAGGGATGTATTTATTTTTGTAAAATTATATACTATTCTACTCTTTGAATTTTGCTTTTTGTCAGTGTTGGCCTTCGCCGCAAGCTTTCTAGAAAAAAAGGTATGCCTCGATACAGACAACAGACGCAAAGGTTACACTCATTTTAGGTTATAGGTCTCATTTTTCATGTGCTTATACCCACGGTGTGCTGAACCGCGTGGCCGAGGGATGTGGGTTACCTTCCATGGTTCCTTGTGTACCCATAAACTTGGTAGTCTAGGGCGCGGTTCATGATACGGTAGGCCGAGCCTCCACCACGAGGGAGTTCCGTTGCTGTATTGAATGTAACATGCTGGCAGTAGGAGGTATTCGGGCGGTATCTTAACTATAGGGAAGTATTTATTTTGAAAAAAATTATATACTATTCTACTCTTTGAATTTCTCTTTTTGTCAGCTGTTGGCCTCACCGCAAGCTTTCTAGATAAAAAAAGTATGCCCCCATCAGACAACAAATGCAAAAGTTATGCTCGTTTTAGGTTATAGGTCTCATTTTTCATGTGCTTACACCCACGGTGTGCTGAACCGTGTGGCCGAGGGATGCGGGTTACCTTCCATGGTTCCTTGCGTACCCATAAACTCGGTAGTCTAGGCGTAGTTCATGATACGGTGGGCAAGCCCTCCACCACGATGGAGTTTGACGCTGCATTGAATGTAACATGCTGACAGTGGGAGGTATTCGGGGCGGTATCTTAACCATAGGAAAGTATTTATTTTAAAAAAAATTATATACTATTCTACTCTTTGAATTTCGCTTTTTGTCGGCGTTGGCCTCGCCGCAAGATTTCTAGAAAAAAAAAGTATGCCCCGATCGGACAACGGATGCAAAAGTTATGCTAGTTTTAGGTTATAGGTCTCATTTTTCATGAGCTTACACCCATGGTGTGCTGAACCGCATGGCCGAGGGATGTGGGTTACCTTCCATGGTTCTTTGTATATACGTAAACTCGGTCGTCTAGGCGCTGTTCATGATACGGTGGGCGAGTCCTCCACAGCGATGGAGTTTGACGTTATATTGAATGTATCATGCTAGCTGTAGGAGGTACTCTGGGCGGTATCTCAACCACAGGGAAGTATTTATTTTTTGTAAAATTATATACTATTCTACTCTTTGAATTTCACTTTCTGTCGGTGTTGGCCTCACCGCAAGCTTTCTAGAAAAAAAAGTATGCCCCTAACAGACAACGGACGCAAAAGTTACGCTCGTTTTAGGTTATAGGTCTCATTTTTCATGTGCTTACACCCACGATGTGCTGAACCGTGTGGCCGAGGGATGTGAGTTACCTTCCATGGTTCCTTGTGTACCCACAAACTCGGTAGTTTAGGCGCAGTTCATGATATGGTGGGCGAGTCCTCCACAGCGATGGAGTTCAACGCTGTATTGAATGTAACATGCTAGCAGTAGGAGGTACTGAGCGCTGTATCTTAACCATAGGAATAGTATTTATTTGAAAAAAAATTATATACTATTCTACTCTTTGAATTTCGCTTTTTGTCAGCGTTGGCCTCGCCACAGATTTCTAGAAAAAAAAAAAGTATGCCCCGATCGGACAACGGATGCAAAAGTTATGCTAGTTTTAGTTATAGGTCTCATTTTTCATGAGCTTACACCCATGGTGTGCTGAACCGCTGGCCGAGGGGAGTGGGGTTACCTTCCATGTTCATTGTATATCCGTAAACTCGGTAGTCTAGGGCGCGGTCATGATACGGTGGGCGAGTCCTCCACAAGCGATGGAGTTTGACCTTGTATTGAATGTAACATGCTAGCAGTAGGAGGTACTCATGGACTGGTATCTCACACACAGGAAGGTATTTATTTTTGTAAAAATTATATACGTATTCTACTCTTTGGAATTTCACTTTTTGTCGGTGTTGGCCTCAGCCGCAAGCTTTCTAGAAAAAAAAAGGTATGCCCCTAACAGACAACGAAGGCAAAAGCTTATGCTAGTTTTAGGTTATAGGTCTCATTTTCATGAGCTTACAATCCATGTGTGCTGAACCACTGGCCGAGGGATGTGGGTTACCTTCCATGGTTCCTTGTATATCCGTAAACTCGGTATCTAGGCGCGGTTCATGATACGGTGGGCGAGTCCTCCACTAGCGATGGAGTTTGACATTGTATTGAATGTAACATGCTAGCAGTAGGAGGTACTCCGGAGCGGTATCTCAACCACAGGGAAGTATTTATTTTTTGTAAAATTATATACTATTCTACTCTTTGAATTTCGCTTTCTGTCGGTGTTGGCCTCCCGCAAGCTTTCTAAAAAAAAGTATGCCCCTAACAGACAACGGACGCAAAAGTTACGCTCGTTTTAGGTTATAGGTACTCATTTTTCATGTGCTTTCACCCACGAGTGTGCTGAACCGCGTGGCCGAGGGATGTGGGTTACCTTCCATGGTTCCTTGTGTACCCATAAAGTCGGTAGTCTAGGCGCAGTTCATGATACGGTGGCGAGTCCTCCACACGATGGAGTTTGACATTGTATTGAATGTAACATGCTAGCAGTAGGAGGTACTCGGGCGGTATCTCAACATAGGAAGTATTTATTTTTGTAAAAAATTATATACTATTCTACTCTTTGAATTTCGCTTTTTGTCAGGTGTTGGCCTCGCCGCAAGCTTTCTAGAAAAAAAAGTATGCCCCTATCAGGACAACGGATGCAAAAGTTATGCTCGTTTTAGGTTATAGGTCTCATTTTTCATGTGCTTACACCCACGGTGTGCTGAACCGCGTGGCCGAGGGATGTGGGTTACCTTCCATGGTTCCTTGTGTACCCATAAACTCGGTAGTCTAGGCGCAGTTCATGATACGGTGGCGAGCCCTCCACCACGATGGAGTTCGACGCTGTATTGAATGTAACATGCTGGCAGTAGGAGGTATTCGGGGCGGTATCTTAACCATAGGGAAAGTATTTATTTTGAAAAAAATTATATACTATTCTACTCTTTGAATTTCGCTTTTTGTCAGTGTTGGCCTCGCCGCAAGCTTTCTAGAAAAAAAAAGTATGCCCCGATCGGACAACGGATGCAAAAGTTATGCTCGTTTTAGGTTATAGGTCTCATTTTTCATGTGCTTACACCCACGGTGTGCTGAACCGCGTGGCCGAGGGATGTGGGTTACCTTCCATGGTTCCTTGTGTACCCATAAACTTCGGTAGTCTAGGCGCAGTTCATGATATGGTGGCGAGCCCTCCACCACGATGGAGTTCGACGCTGTATTGAATGTAACATGCTAGGCAGTAGGAGGTACTCAGGGCGGTATCTTAACCATAGGAAAGTATTTATTTTTGTAAAAAATTATATACTATTCTACTCTTTGAATTTCGCTTTTTGTCAGTGTTGGCCTCGCCGCAAGCTTTCTAGAAAAAAAAAAGTATGCCCCAATCGGACAACGGATGCAAAAAGTTATGCTAGTTTTAGGTTATAGGTCTCATTTTTCATGAGCTTACACCCATGGTGTGCTGAACCGCGTGGCCGAGGGATGTGGGTTACCTTCCATGGTTCCTTGTGTACCCATAAAGTCGGTAGTCTAGGCGCAGTTCATGATACGGTGGGCGAGTCCTCCACAGCGATGGAGTTCGACGTTGTATTGAATGTAACATGCTAGCAGTAGGAGGTACTCTGGGCTATATCTCAACTATAGGGATGTATTTATTTTTGTAAAATTATATACTATTCTACTCTTTGAATTTCGCTTTCTGTCGGTGTTGGCCTCACCACAAGCTTTCTAAAAAAAAAAGGATGCCCCTAACAGACAACGGACGCAAAAGTTACGCTCGTTTTAGGTTATAGGACTCATTTTTCATGTGCTTACACCCACGATGTGCTGAACCGCGTGGCCGAGGGATGTGGGTTACCTTCCATGGTTCCTTGTGTACCCATAAAGTTGGTAGTCTAGGCGCAGGTCATGATACGGTGGGCGAGTCCTCCACAGCGATGGAGTTCGACGTTGTATTGAATGTAACATGCTAGCAGTAGGAGGTACTCTGGGCTATATCTCAACATAGGATGATTTATTTTTTGTAAAATTATATACTATTCTACTCTTTGAATTTCGCTTTTTGTCGGTGTTGGCCTTGCCGCAAGCTTTCTAGAAAAAAAAAAGTATGCCCAGATCGGACAACGGATGCAAAAGTTATGCTCATTTTAGGTTATAGCTCTATTTTTCATGTGCTTACACCCACGGTGTGCTGAACCCGCGTGGGCCAAGGGATGTGGGTTACCTTCCATGGTTCCTTGTGTACCCATAAATCGGTAGTCTAGGCGCAGTTCATGATACGGTGGCCGAGCCCTCCACCACGATGGAGTTCGACGACTGCATTGAATGTAACATGCTGCAGTAGGCGGTATTCGGGTGGTATCATCACCATAGGAAAGTATTGATTTTGAAAAAATTATATACTATTCTACTCTTTGAATTTCGCTTTTTGTAGCGTGTGGCCTTGTCGCAAGCTTTCTAGAAAAAAAAGTATGCCCCAAGCGGACAACGGATGCAAAATTAATGCTAGTTTTAGGTTATAGGTCTCATTTTTCATGAGCTTACACCCATGGTGTGCTGAACCGCGTGGCCGAGGGATGTGGGTTACCTTCCCTGGTTCCTTTGTATATCCGTAAACTCGGTAGTCTAGAAGCGCGGTCATGATACTGGTGGGCGAGTCCTCCACAACGATGGAGTTTGACATTGTATTGAATGTAACATGCTAGCAGTAGGAGGTACTCCGGGCGGTATCTCAACAACAGGTAGTAGTTATTTTGAAAAAAATTATATACTATTCTACTCTTTGACTTTTGCTTTTGTCGGTGTTGGCCTCACCGCAAGCTTTCTAGAAAAAAAAAGTATGCCCCTAACAGACAACGGATGCAAAAAGTTATGCTCGTTTAGGTTATAGGTCTCATTTTTCATGTGCTTACACCCACGATGTGCTGAACCGCGTGGCCGAGGGATGTAGGTTACCTTCCATGGTTCCTTGTGTACCCATAAACTCGGTAGTCTTAGGCGCAGTTCAATTATATGGTGGGCGAGTCCTCCACAGCGATGGAGTTCGACGCTGTATTGAATGTAACAAGCTAGCAGTAGGAGGTACTCAGGGCGGTATCTCAACCATAGGGATGTAGTTATTTTTTTTTAAATTATATACTATTCTACTCTTTGAATTTCGCTTTTGTTGGTGTTGGCCTTGCCACAAGCTTTCTAGAAAAAAGGTATGCCCCAAACAGACAACGACTCAAAAGTTATGCGTTTTAGGTTATAGGTCTCATTTTTCATGTGCTTATACCCCGGTGTGCTGAACCGCGTGGCCGAGGGATGTGGGTTACCTTCCATGTTCCTTGTGTACCCAAAATTCGGTAGTCTAGGCGCGTTCATGATACGGTGGCGAGTCCTCCACCACAACTGAGTTCGTTGCTGTATTGAATGTAACATGCTGGCAGTAGGAGGTATTCGGGGCGGTATCTTATCTATAGGGAAGTATTTATTTTGAAAAAATTATATACTATTACTACTCTTTGAATTTCTCTTTTTGTCGGTGTTGGCCTCGCCGCAAGCTTTCTAGAAAAAAAAAGTATGCCCCGATCGACAACGGATGCAAAAGTTATGCTAGTTTTAGGTTATAGGTCTCATTTTCATGTGCTTACACCCACGGTGTGCTGAACCGCGTGGCCGAGGGATGTGGGTTACCTTCCATGGTTCCTTGTATACCATAAACTCGGTAGTCTAGGCGCGGTTCATGATACGGTGGGCGAGTCCTCCACAGCGATGGAGTTTGACCTGTATTGAATGTAACATGCTAGCAGTAGGAGGTACTCAGGGCGGTATCTCAACCACAGGGAAGTATTTATTTTTGTAAAAATTATATACTATTCTACTCTTTGAATTTCGCTTTTGTCGGTGTTGGCCTCACCGCAAGCTTTCTAGAAAAAAAAGTATGCCCCTAACAGACAACGGACTGCAAAAGTTACTGCTCGTTTTAGGTTATAGGTCTCATTTTTCATGTGCTTACACCCACGGATGTGCTGAACCGCGTGGCCGAGGGATGTGGGTTACCTTCCATGGTTCCTTGTGTACCCATAAAGTTGGTAGTCTAGGCGCAGGTCATGATACGGTGGGCGAGTCCTCCACAGCGATGGAGTTCGACGTTGTATTGAATGTAACATGCTAGCAGTAGGAGGTACTCTGGGCTATATCTCAACTATAGGGATGTATTTATTTTTTGTAAAATTATATACTATTCTACTCTTTGAATTTCGCTTTTTGTCGGTGTTGGCCTTGCCGCAAGCTTTCTAGAAAAAAAAAGTATGCCCAGATCGGACAACGGATGCAAAAGTTATGCTCATTTTAGGTTATAGCTCTCATTTTTCATGTGCTTACACCCACGGTGTGCTGAACCGCGTGGCCAAGGGATGTGGGTTACCTTCCATGGTTCCTTGTGTACCCATAAATTCGGTAGTCTAGGCGCAGTTCATGATACGGTGGCCGAGCCCTCCACCACGATGGAGTTCGACGCTGCATTGAATGTAACATGCTGGCAGTAGGAGGTATTCGGGGTGGTATCATAACCATAGGAAAGTATTTATTTTGAAAAAAATTATATACTATTCTACTCTTTGAATTTCGCTTTTTGTTAGCGTTGGCCTTGTCCGCAAGCTTTCTAGAAAAAAAAGTATGCCCCAATCGGACAACGGATGCAAAACTTATGCTAGTTTTAGGTTATAGGTCTCATTTTTCATGAGCTTACACCCATGGTGTGCTGAACCGCGTGGCCGAGGGATGTGGGTTACCTTCCCTTGTTCCTTGTATATCCGTAAACTCGGTTGTCTAGAAGCGGCTCATGATATGGTGGGCGAGTCCTCCACAACGATGGAGTTTGACATTGTATTGAATGTAACATGCTAGCAGTAGGAGGTACTCCGGGCGGTATCTCAACAACAGGGTAGTACTTATTTTTGAAAAAAATTATATACTATTCTACTCTTTGAATTTTGCTTTCTGTCGGTGTTGGCCTCACCGCAAGCTTTCTAGAAAAAAAAGTATGCCCCTAACAGACAACGGACGCAAAAGTTACGCTCGTTTTAGGTTATAGGTCTCATTTTCATGTGCTTACACCCACGATGTGCTTGAAACCGCGTGGCCGAGGGATGTGGGTTACCTTCCATGGTTCCTTGTGTACCCATAAACTCGGTAGTCTAGGCGCAGTTCAATATACGGTGGGCGAGTCCTCCACCAGCGATGGAGTTTGATCGCTGTATTGAATGTAACATGCTAGCAGTAGGAGGTATCGGGGCGGTATCTTAACTATAGGGAAGTAGTTATTTTGAAAAAAATTATATACTATTCTACTCTTTGAATTTCTCTTTTTGTCGTGTTTGGCCTCGCCCGCAAGCCTTTCTAGAAAAAAAAAGTATGCCCCGACAGACAACGATCAAAAGTTATGCTCGTTTTAGGTTATAGGTCTCATTTTTCATGGGCTTACACCCACGGTGTGCTGAACCGCGTGGCCGAGGGATGCGGGTTACCTTCCATGGTTCCTTGCGTACCCATAAACTCGGTAGTCTAGGCACGTTCATGATACGGTGGCGAGTCCTCCACCACGATGGAGTTCGACGCTGTATTGAATGTAACATGCTGGCAGTAGGAGGTATCGGGCGGTATCTAACCATAGGGAAGTATTTATTTTGAAAAAAATTATATACTATTCTACCTTTGAATTTCGCTTTTTGTCGGTGTTGGCCTCAGCCGCAAGCTTTCTAGAAAAAAAAAGTATGCCCCATCGGACAACGGATGCAAAAGTTATGCTAGTTTTAGGTTATAGTCTCATTTTTCATGAGCTTACATCCCATGGTGTTGCTGAACGCATGGCCGAGGGATGTGGGTTACCTTCCTGGTTTCCTTGTATATACGTAAACTCGTAGTCTAGGCGCGGTTCATGATACGTGGGCGAGTCCTCCACAGCGATGGAGTTTGACATTGTATTGAATGTAACATGCTACGCAGTAGGAGGTACTCCGGGCGGTATCTCAACCACAGAGAAGTAGTTATTTTTGTAAAATTATATACTATTCTACTCTTTGAATTTCTCTTTCTGTCGGTGTTGGCCTCACCGCAAGCTTTCTAAAAAAAAATGCCCCTAACAGACAACGGACGCAAAAGTTACGCTCGTTTTAGGTTATAGGACTCATTTTTCATATGCTTTCACCCACGATGTGCTGAACCGCGTGGCCGAGGGATGTGGTTACCTTCCATTTCCTTGTGTACCCATAAAATGGTAGTCTAGGCGCGGTTCATGATACGGTGGCGAGTCCTCCACACATGAGTTTGCTGTATTGAATGTAACATGCTAGCAGTAGGAGTATTCGGGCGGTATCTTAACCATAGGGAAGTATTTATTTTGAAAAATTATATACTATACTACTCTTTGAATTTCTCTTTTTGTCGGTGTTGGCCTCGCCGTAAGCTTTCTAGAAAAAAAAGTATGCCCCGGACAACGGATACAAAAGTTATGCTAGTTTTAGGTTATAGGTCCATTTTTCATGAGCTTACACATGTATGCTGAACCGCGTGGCCGAGGGATGTGGGTTACCTTCCATGGTTGCTTGTATATCCGTAAACTCGGTAGTCTAGGCGCGGTTCATGATACGGTGGGCGAGTCCTCCATCAGCGATGGAGTTCGACTGCTGTATTGAATGTAACATGCTGGCAGTAGGAGGTACTCGAGCGGTATCTCAACCACTAGGGAAGTATTTATTTTTTAAAAAATTATATACTATTCTACTCTTTGAATTTCGCTTTTGTCGGTGTTGGACCTCGCCGCAAGCTTTCTAGAAAAAAAGGATGCCCCTGAACAGACAACGGACGCAAAAGTTACGCTCGTTTTAGGTTATAGGTCTCATTTTTCATGTGCTTTCACCCACGTGTGCTGAACCCCGTGGCCGAGGGATGTGGGTTACCTTCCATGGTTCCTTGTGTACCCATAAAGTTCGGTAGTCTAGGCGCAGTTCATGATACGGTGGGCGAGTCCTCCACCAGTGATGGAGTTCGACGTGTATTGAATGTAACATGCTGGCAGTAGGAGGTACTAGGGCTATATCTCAACTATAGGGATGTATTTATCTTTTGTAAAATTATATACTATTCTACTCTTTGAATTTCGCTTTTTGTCGGTGTTGGCCTTACCGCAAGCTTTCTAGAAAAAAAAAAGTATGCCCCGATCGGACAACGGATGCAAAAGTTATGCTCATTTTAGGTTATAGGTCTCATTTTTCATGTGCTTACACCCACGGTGTGCTGAACCGCGTGGCCGAGGGATGTGGGTTACCTTCCATGGTTCCTTGTGTACCCATAAATTCGGTAGTCTAGGCGCAGTTCATGATACAGTGGGCGAGTCCTCCACAGTGATGGAGTTCGACGTTGTATTGAATGTAACATGCTAGCAGTAGGAGGTACTCTGGGCTATATCTCAACTATAGGGATGTATTTATTTTTTGTAAAATTATATACTATTCTACTCTTTGAATTTCGCTTTTTGTCGGTGTTGGCCTTACCGCAAGCTTTCTAGAAAAAAAAAGTATGCCCCGATCGGACAACGGATGCAAAAGTTATGCTCATTTTAGGTTATAGGTCTCATTTTTCATGTGCTTACACCCACGGTGTGCTGAACCGCGTGGCCGAGGGATGTGGGTTACCTTCCATGGTTCCTTGTGTACCCATAAATTCGGTAGTCTAGGCGCAGTTCATGATACAGTGGGCGAGTCCTCCACAGTGATGGAGTTCGACGTTGTATTGAATGTAACATGCTAGCAGTAGGAGGTACTCTGGGCTATATCTCAACTATAGGGATGTATTTATTTTTTGTAAAATTATATACTATTCTACTCTTTGAATTTCGCTTTTTGTCGGTGTTGGCCTTACCGCAAGCTTTCTAGAAAAAAAAAGTATGCCCCGATCGGACAACGGATGCAAAAGTTATGCTCATTTTAGGTTATAGGTCTCATTTTTCATGTGCTTACACCCACGGTGTGCTGAACCGCGTGGCTGAGGGATGTGGGTTACCTTCCATGGTTCCTTGTGTACCCATAAACTCGGTAGTTTAGGCGCAGTTCAATTATATGGTGGGCGAGTCCTCCACAGCGATGGAGTTCGACGCTGTATTGAATGTAACAAGCTAGCAGTAGGAGGTACTCAGGGCGGTATCTCAACCATAGGGATGTAGTTATTTTTTTTAAAAATTATATACTATTCTACTCTTTGAATTTCGCTTTTCGTTGGTGTTGGCCTTGCCACAAGCTTTCTAGAAAAAGGTATGCCCCAAACAGACAACAGACTCAAAAGTTACACTCGTTTTAGGTTATAGGTCTCATTTTTCATGTGCTTATACCCGCGGTGTGCTGAACCGCGTGGCCGAGGGATGTGGGTTACCTTCCATGTTTCCTGTGTACCCATAAAATTGGTAGTCTAGGCGCGGTTCATGATACGGTTGGCGAGTCCTCCACCACAACTGAGTTCGTTGCTGTATTGAATGTAACATGCTGCCAGTAGGACGTATTCGGGGCGGTATCTTATCTATAGGAAGTATTTATTTTGAAAAAAATTATATACTATACTACTCTTTGAATTTCTCTTTTTGTCGTGTTGGCCTCGCCGTAAGCTTTCTAGAAAAAAAAGTATGCCCCGATTGGACAACGGATACAAAAGCTATGCTAGTTTTAGGTTATAGGTCCCATTTTTCATGAGCTTACAATCATGGTGTGCTGAACCACGTGGCCGAGGGATGTGGGTTACCTTCCATGGTTCCTTGTATATCCGTAAACTCGGTAGTCTAGGCGCGGTTCATGATACGGTGGGCGAGTCCTCCATAGCGATGGAGTTTGACATTGTATTGAATGTAACATGCTCGCAGTAGGAGGTACTCCGAGCGGTATCCCAACCACAGGGAAGTATTTATTTTTTGTAAAATTATATACTATTCTACTCTTTGAATTTCGCTTTCTGTCGGTGTTGGCCTCACCGCAAGCTTTCTAAAAAAAAAGGATGCCCCTAACAGACAACGGACGCAAAAGTTACGCTCGTTTTAGGTTATAGGACTCATTTTTCATGTGCTTTCACCCACGATGTGCTGAACCGCGTGGCCGAGGGATGTGGGTTACCTTCCATGTTT
Organism: Eleusine coracana subsp. coracana; assembly: GCA_032690845.1. Taxonomy (NCBI): domain Eukaryota; kingdom Viridiplantae; phylum Streptophyta; class Magnoliopsida; order Poales; family Poaceae; genus Eleusine; species Eleusine coracana. The sequence goes on from MU847821.1 coordinate 15,358, forward strand.
CCTTGTGTACCCATAAAATTGGTAGTCTAGGCGCGGTTCATGATACGGTTGGCGAGTCCTCCACCACAACTGAGTTCGTTGCTGTATTGAATGTAACATGCTGGCAGTAGGACGTATTCGGGGCGGTATCTTATCTATAGGGAAGTATTTATTTTGAAAAAAATTATATACTATACTACTCTTTGAATTTCTCTTTTGTCGGTGTTGGCCTCGCCGTAAGCTTTCTAGAAAAAAAAGTATGCCCCGATTGGACAACGGATACAAAAGTTATGCTAGTTTTAGGTTATAGGTCCCATTTTTCATGAGCTTACAATCATGGTATGCTGAACCGCGTGGCCGAGGGATGTGGGTTACCTTCCATGGTTCCTTGTATATCCGTAAACTCGGTAGTCTAGGCGCGGTTCATGATACGGTGGGCGAGTCCTCCATAGCGATGGAGTTTGACATTGTATTGAATGTAACATGCTGGCAGTAGGAGGTACTCCGAGCGGTATCCCAACCACAGGGAAGTATTTATTTTTTTAAAAATTATATACTATTCTACTCTTTGAATTTCGCTTTCTGTCGGTGTTGACCTCACCGCAAGCTTTCTAGAAAAAAAGGATGCCCCTAACAGACAACGGACGCAAAAGTTACGCTCGTTTTAGGTTATAGGACTCATTTTTCATGTGCTTTCACCCACGATGTGCTGAACCCCGTGGCCGAGGGATGTGGGTTACCTTCCATGGTTCCTTGTGTACCCATAAAGTTGGTAGTCTAGGCGCAGTTCATGATACGGTGGGCGAGTCCTCCACAGTGATGGAGTTCGACGTTGTATTGAATGTAACATGCTAGCAGTAGGAGGTACTATGGGCTATATCTCAACTATAGGGATGTATTTATCTTTTGTAAAATTATATACTATTCTACTCTTTGAATTTCGCTCTTTGTCGGTGTTGGCCTTACCGCAAGCTTTCTAGAAAAAAAAAAGTATGCCCCGATCGGACAACGGATGCAAAAGTTATGCTCATTTTAGGTTATAGGTCTCATTTTTCATGTGCTTACACCCACGGTGTGCTGAACCGCGTGGCCGAGGGATGTGGGTTACCTTCCATGGTTCCTTGTGTACCCATAAATTCGGTAGTCTAGGCGCAGTTCATGATACAGTGGGCGAGTCCTCCACAGTGATGGAGTTCGACGTTGTATTGAATGTAACATGCTAGCAGTAGGAGGTACTCTGGGCTATATCTCAACTATAGGGATGTATTTATTTTTTGTAAAATTATATACTATTCTACTCTTTGAATTTCGCTTTTTGTCGGTGTTGGCCTTACCGCAAGCTTTCTAGAAAAAAAAAGTATGCCCCGATCGGACAACGGATGCAAAAGTTATGCTCATTTTAGGTTATAGGTCTCATTTTTCATGTGCTTACACCCACGGTGTGCTGAACCGCGTGGCCGAGGGATGTGGGTTACCTTCCATGGTTCCTTGTGTACCCATAAATTCGGTAGTCTAGGCGCAGTTCATGATACAGTGGGCGAGTCCTCCACAGTGATGGAGTTCGACGTTGTATTGAATGTAACATGCTAGCAGTAGGAGGTACTCTGGGCTATATCTCAACTATAGGGATGTATTTATTTTTTGTAAAATTATATACTATTCTACTCTTTGAATTTCGCTTTTTGTCGGTGTTGGCCTTACCGCAAGCTTTCTAGAAAAAAAAAGTATGCCCCGATCGGACAACGGATGCAAAAGTTATGCTCATTTTAGGTTATAGGTCTCATTTTTCATGTGCTTACACCCACGGTGTGCTGAACCGCGTGGCTGAGGGATGTGGGTTACCTTCCATGGTTCCTTGTGTACCCATAAATTCGGTAGTCTAGGCGCAGTTCATGATACGGTGGCCGAGCCCTCCACCACGATGGAGTTCGACGCTGCATTGAATGTAACAGCTGGCAGTAGGAGGTATTCGGGGCGGTATCATAACCATAGGAAAGTATTTATTTTGAAAAAAATTATATACTATTCTACTCTTTGAATTTCGCTTTTTGTCAGCGTTGGCCATGTCGCAAGCTTGCTAGAAAAAAAAGTATGCCCCAATCGGACAACGGATGCAAAACTTATGCTAGTTTTAGGTTATAGGTCTCATTTTTCATGAGCCTACACCCATGGTGTCCTCAACCGCGTGGCCGAGGGATGTGGGTTACCTTCCATGGTTCCTTGTATATCCGTAAACTCGGTAGTCTAGGCGCGGCTCATGATATGGTGGGCGAGTCCTCCACAACGATGGAGTTTGACATTGTATTGAATGTAACATGCTAGCAGTAGGAGGTACTCCGGGCGGTATCTCAACAACAGGGAAGTACTTATTTTGAAAAAAATTATATAATATTCTACTCTTTGAATTTCACTTTTTGACAGTGTTGGCCTCGCCGCAAGCTTTCTAGAAAAAAAAGTATGCCCCGATCGGACACCGGATGCAAAAGTGATGCTCGTTTTAGGTTATAGGTCTCATTTTTCATGTGCTTACACCCACGGTGTGCTGACCCACGTGGCCGAGGGATGCGGGTTACCTTCCATGGTTTCTTGTGTACCCATAAACTCGGTAGTCTAGGTGCAGTTCATGATACGGTGGGCGAGCCCTCCACCACGAAGGAGCTCGACACTGTATTGAATATAACATGCTGGCAGTAGGAGGTATTCGGGGCGGTATCTTAACCATAGGAAAGTATTTATTTTGAAAAAAATTATATACTATTCTACTCTTTGAATTTCGCTTTTTGTCGGCGTTGGCCTCGCCACAAGATTTCTAGAAAAAAAAAGTATGCCCCAATCGGACAACGGATGCAAAAGTTATGCTAGTTTTAGGTTATAGGTCTCATTTTTCATGAGCTTACACCCATGGTGTTCAGAACCGCATGGCCGAGGGATGTGGGTTACTTTCCATGGTTCTTCCTATATACGTAAACTCGATCGTGTAGGCGCGGTTCATGATACGGTGGGCGAGTCCTATACAACGATGGAGTTTGACATTCTATTGAATGTAACATGCTAGCAGTAGGAGGTACTCCGGGCGGTATATCAACCACAGGGAAGTATTTATTTTTTGTAAAATTATATACTATTATACTCTTTGAATTTCACTTTCTGTCGGTGTTGGCCTCACCGGAAGCTTTCTTGAAAAAAAAGTATGCCCCTAACAGACAACGGACGCAAAAGTTACGCTCGTTTTAGGTTATAGGTCTCATTTTTCATGTGCTTACACCCACGATGTGCTGAACCGCGTGGCCGAGGGATGTAGGTTACCTTCCATGGTTCCTTGTGTACCCATAAACTCGGTAGTTTAGGCGCAGTTCAATTATATGGTGGGCGAGTCCTCCACAGCGATGGAGTTCGACGCTGTATTGAATGTAACATGCTAGCAGTAGGAGGTACTCAGGGCGGTATCTTAACCATAGGGATGTAATTATTTTTTTTTAAATTATATACTATTCTACTCTTTGAATTTCGCTTTTCGTCGGTGTTGGCCTTGCCACAAGCTTTCTAGAAAAAAGGTATGCCCCAAACAGACAACAGACGCAAAAGTTACACTCGTTTTAGGTTATAGGTCTCATTTTTCATGTGCTTATACCCGCGGTGTGCTGAATCGCGTGGCCGAGGGATGTGGGTTACCTTCCATGTTTCCTTGTGTACCCATAAAAATGGTAGTCTAGGCGCGGTTCATGATACGGTAGGCGAGTCCTCCACCACGACTGAGTTCGTTGCTGTATTGAATGTAACATGCTGGCAGTAGGAGGTATTCGGGGCGGTATCTTATCTATAGGGAAGTATTTATTTTGAAAAAAATTATATACTATTCTACTCTTTGAATTTCTCTTTTTGTCAGTGTTGGCCTCGCCGCAAGCTTTCTAGGAAAAAAAAGTATGCCCCGATCGGACAACGGATGCAAAAGTTACATGCAAAAGCTTTCTTGAAAGATCAGGGGGTGCAGCGTAAAATCCCTTTTCTTCTTCCCTCTCACTGGCGCGGAGCCGATTCTCGGCCGATCTTCTGCCGAGGCCAGCGCACCGCATGGTCGGCCTTCACCCCGCCTCGGGACTCCATGCGCGACAGTGCCGCTGACCTCCCCGTGCAGTCCCATCCCCTCTGCCTCGGCCGCGAGCTCGCCCAACCTTCTCTTCTCCCCCTCTGCACGCCATCGCCGCGACCGGGAAAGACTTCAATTCTCGCCGCTCTCTTCGCTCCCGCCTCTCCCCACTCACTCTTATCTCTCCGCAACTTGATAGCGAACCCGCAAGCTCACAAGAACCACTCTCTCTCGCTCTCTGCTCTCCGCTCCCTTCCATTTTTCCCACCTCTTTTCCCCTTTCGCCATTGCCGAGCAGAGCTCGAGCGCGATGAGCTGCCCAGCCTTTCCACTGCTTCCCGAGCCCAACCAAGAGTAAAAACACACCGCTCACTTCCCCTCTAGCTTCCCAGGCCGTCTCCTTGACAACTCTTTGTGTGTGCTCGATCAATTCGAAGAAAAACCGAGACGCACAGTTCTGGTGGCCTCCGCAGTCGCCGATCGAAATTGGCCGTTTCCGGTGAGCATCATTCTCTCTTTCCTCCTCTGCCATTTGCACACATCCCTCGACGGTTTCCCTGACCTGCTTCCCCTTGGTTTCCATCACTGGAGTCGACGACACTTTGATTTTCCCCGGACCTTACCATGGCCGCCGTTCATCCGAAGCCGCCTCGCCGATGAGCTACTAGTTCCGGCCCGAGTCCACGACGACATCATCGACGTCGGTGTTCTCCGTCTTTGCTACACTCTACCAGAAACGCGACGCCGCCGGCAGATCAGAGTTCCGCCGCCTCACGTCGCTGACCAACTTCCGGTGAGAACCACTCCTCGCGAACCCTTCCTTTTCCCTCGCCGTGATGCACACTCCATTTTTCCTCAATCGCGGCGAGTTTTCCCCGTGCGAAGCCGCCAGCAGCGAGCCCTCCGGCCGCGCGCCGCCCCGCTCCGACGAGCCTACTGGCAGCCGAGCTGGAGCCGACGTGGCGTGACGTGTAGTCGACGTGGCGCTGAGGTGTTGCCTGCGTGGCCTTTCCCAGAATAGAAAAATTCCAGAAAACCATTAAAACTTCAAAAATTCATAGTAAATCGATTTCAAACCCAAATCGGCCCAAACCAATTTTGCTGTATTCATCCTTTGGAGCTCTATATTAGTAAAATGATAAATCATAGTCCCTGTACATGTATATTTATTAAATCATTTAATTGCTTAAACACTAATTAATTCACTAGAAATTCTAGGAATAAAATTAAATTCCTGATTTTTGGCATGCTCAATAAAAACATGATTATCTACCACCACAAATTTTGGTTTGATAAAATATGGATTATTTTTGGCTCTGAAATTTATTTAGTGTGTTTAATTAAATTAATTCTAGTAATTATTTTATAATTAATTGGCCCATGCCACTTGGCACAAAAATCTCTCACACAAGCCTCTGTGCCCAGTAAATTACATAAGTCCAGAAACCTAAGTTTACTTAATTAAATTAAATCACTTGCTCATACCACTATTTTACTTCAATAAATGCTAGTAATTAAAGTAATTATATCCAGGGGCTGTAAATTGGTAAAAATACAATTCACTTATGCCCCTGATCATGTTAAATCATACAACATCAGAATCAATTGGTTACTACTGTAATTGCTCAATTATTTGGAAGTACTATAACAACCCTAAATAATTGATTAACACACATAAAATAATGAAACCCTAAAAGGTTTCTTTGAAGCATATGGCTTCGAGAACATAATAATAATGTTAATCAATACTAAAGACATTGTGCATCATATCATTGCATTCTACGGTATTTTGGTAGTACCGACAATTCAATTCTATCATATAGGCAACAACAACCCGGAGCAGGAACAAGAAGATCTTCAGAAGGACCTTGAACCCCAAGAGCAAGACGTTGTAGTTTCTAACACCAACATCGATCCAGGCAAGCCCCGGTTTGCATTTGCCCATTTATAAAAATTTGCTAGTTTATGTCACTGCTACGTCTATGATTGTCTGATGCATTAGGTCATAGGAGTTGATTGGAAATCCACCTTGCATGACCCCCAAATGACCCTTGCTTGTCATTAGAACTATGATAGATACGGTACTGTGTCGCTACGCTTAGTGACTAATAGTCTCGGTAGACATTATCATTAAGAAGTGAACTTGACCACTGGAACGGGAACCTAAAAGAAGTTTATTTTACTGTTATGATCGGGCAGGGAAGATGCATGTGTAGGTTTGCAGCAATACATGGGTGTTGACTGCGGTAGCCCTGCCTTGTCAAACCTAGGACCCGTCCGTGGTCGGCCCCTTGGTCAAGTATTGAACAGTACCGAATATATGCTAGTCCATGGGTACTAGTAAACTGATGTAGCATTGACGCGGCAATGCGGATGATACCCAGTACAGTGGTCGTTGACCCTCCTGCTGCTGGAGTAGGCGGTTCATACCACGAAGTACTGTTGGCAGAACGGCATGCCCACTCGCTGAGACTGGACCCGGACCAAGTTGTTTTTCGTCCTTGTGAAAGGTTGCCATATACGACCTTAATTGGTGCGTATGTGTCGTGTATTTCGGGTTTTTTCCCAGCTGGTGTAAAATCGATTGCAATTGCTGTCGCTCGCAGTAAAGAGCACCGCTTGGTCACTGAGTCATCACGTAGTTGCATCTTGAAAGTTGATTATTGCCCCTTATGTTGATTACTTCTACTGATACTTTTGTACTGCTGTCACCCTGTATTGGCTTTATTATCCTATATAGTCCCACTAAAGTTACATTCTGTTTCACCCAATTAACATGGCTCAATAAAATTTGATAGAACTAATAGGTTTCTTAGCGCGAGTCTTTCCAAACAAGCCACCCTGTTAGAGCCTTGCATGTCTAGGTCTTTCAACGGGTAAGTCTTGCTGAGTAATTAGTACTCAGGCTTTGTGCCATCGTTGTTTACAGGTCATGAAGAGATAGATTTGCCTGAGAATGTGATGCCTTGGGACGTGCAAGTCCCCGAGGGTTGGACTGCCCACTGGGAGTCCGACTCGCCGCCGCAGTGATGTGTGTGCTGCTAGGGTGATGGTTCTCCGGGCAGGGATCATCACTACGCTGTATCGTCGAGCTCGTAGTTTCCTTACGTTAATTGCTTCCGCTGTTTCCAAAACATTATGAACTTGTATTAATTCCGCTACACTCTGAACCATCGAATTATTGTAATATTCTACTTAAATTTGGACCAATATTGTATTATCAAGTGTCTGCGCTATCAGCACCGTCGGGACCTCGATCCTGCGGGGAGGGGCGCCTCAGATACGGTGGGCAAGTCCTCCACAGCGATGGAGTTTGACGCTGTATTGAATGTAACATGCTAGCAGTAGGAGGTACTCGGAGCTGTATCTCAACCATAGGGATGTATTTATTTTTTGTAAAATTATATACTATTCTACTCTTTGAATTATGCTTTTTGTCGGTGTTGGCCTCAATGCAAGCTTTCTAGAAAAAAAAAGTATTGCCCGATCGGACAACGGATGCAAAAGTTATGCTCGTTTTAGGTTATAGGTCTCATTTTTCATGTGCTTACACCCACGGTGTGCTGAACCGTGTGGACGAGGGATGTGGGTTACCTTCCATGGTTCCTTATATACCCGTAAACTCGGTAGTATAGGCGCGGTTCATGATACGGTGGGCGAGTCCTCCACCACGATGGAGTTCGACGCTGTATTGAATGTAACATGCTGGCAGTAGACGGTATTCGGGGCGGTATCTTAACCATAGGAAAGTATTTATTTTGAAAAAAATTATATACTATTCTACTCTTTGAATTTCACTTATTGTCGGTGTTGGCCTCGCCACAAGCTTTCTAGAAAAAAAAAAGTATGCCCCGATAGGACAACGGATGTAAAAGTTATGCTCGTTTTAGGTTATAGGTCTCATTTTCATGTGCTTACACCCACGGTGTGCTGAACCACGTGGACGAGAGATGTGGGTTATCTTCCATGGTTCCTTGTATACCTGTAAACTCGGTAGTCTTGGCGTGGTTCATGATACGGTGGGCGAGTCCTCCACCACGATGGAGTTCGACGCTGTATTGAATGTAACATGCTGGCAGTAGGAGGTACTCGTGGCGGTATCTCAACCATAGGGAAGTATTTATTTTTTGTAAAATAATATACTATTCTACTCTTTGAATTTCACTTTCTGTCGGTCTTGGCCTCACCACAAGCTTTCTAGAAAAAAAGTATGCCCCTTACAGACAACGGACGCAAAAGTTATGCTCGTTTTAGGTTATAGGTCTCATTTTTCATGTGCTTACACCCACGATGTGCTGAACCGCGTGGCAAAGGGATGTGGGTTACCTTCCATGGTTCCTCGTGTACCCATAAACTCGGCAGTCTAGGCGCAGTTCATGATATGGTGGGCGAGTCCTCCACAGCAATGGAGTTCGATGTTGTATTGAATGTAACATGCTAGCAGTAGGAGGTACTCAGGGCTGTATCTCAACCATAGGGATGTATTTATTTTTTGTAAAATTATATACTATTCTACTCTTTGAATTTTGCTTTTTGTCGGTGTTGGCCATGCCGCAAGCTTTCTAGAAAAAAAGTATATGCGTAACAGACAACGGACGCAAAAGTTACACTCGTTTGAGGTTATAGGTCTCATTTTTCATGTGCTTATACCCACGGTGTACAGAACCGTGTGGCCGAGGGATGTGGGTTACCTTCCATGGTTCCTTGTGTACCCATAAACTCGGTAGTCTCGGTGCGGTTCATGATATGGTAGGCGAGTCCTCCACCACGATGGAGTTCGTCGCTATATTGAATGTAACTTGCTGGCAGTAGGAGGTATTCGGGGCGATATCTTAACTATAGGGATGTATTTATTTTTTGTAAAATTATATACTATTCTACTCTTTGTATTTTGCTTTTTGTCGGTGTTGGCCTCGCTGCAAGCTTTCTTGAAAAAAAAAGTATGCCCTGATCGGACAACGGATGCAAAAGTTATGCTCGTTTTAGGTTATAGGTCTCATTTTTCATGTGCTTACACCCATGGTTTGCTGAACCGCATGGCCGAGGGATGTAGGTTACCTTCCATGGTTCCTTGCGTACCCATAAACTCGATAGTCTAGGTGCAGTTCATGATACGGTGGGCGGGTCCTCCACCACGATGGAGTTCGACGCTGTATTGAGTGTAACATGCTGGCAGTAGGAGGTATTCGGGGCGGTATCTTAACCATAGGAAAGTATTTATTTTGAAAAAAATAATATACTATTCTACTCTTTGAATTTCGCTTTCTGTCGGTCTTGGCCTCACCGCAAGCTTTCTAGAAAAAAAGTATGCCCCTTACAGACAACGGACGCAAAAGTTATGCTCGTTTTAGGTTATAGGTCTCATTTTTCATGTGCTTACACCCATGATGTGCTGAACCGCGTGGCCAAGGGATGTGGGTTACCTTCCATGGTTCCTCGTGTACCCATAAACTCGGCAGTCTAGCAGTTCATGATACGGTGGGCGAGTCCTCCACAGCAATGGAGTTCGATGTTGTATTGAATGTAACATGCTAGCAGTAGGAGGTACTCGGGATGGTATCTCAACCACAGGGAAGTATTTATTTTTTGTAAAATTATATACTATTCTACTCTTTGAATTTCGCTTTCTATCGGTGTTGGCCTCACCACAAGCTTTATAGAAAAAAGTATGCCCCTAACAGACAAGGGACGCAAAAGTTACGCTCGTTTTAGGTTATAGGTCTCATTTTTCATGTGCTTACACCCACGATGTGCTGAACCACGTGGCCGAGGGATGTGGGTTACCTTCCATGGTTCCTTGTGTACCCATAAACTCAGTAGTCTAGGCGTAGTTCACGATACGGTGGGCGAGTCCTCCACAGCGATGGAGTTCGATGTTGTATTGAATGTAACATGCTAGCAGTAGGAGGTACTCAGGGCTGTATCTCAACCATAGGGATGTATTTATTTTTTGTAAAATTATATACTATTCTACTCTTTGAATTTTGCTTTTTGTCGGTGTTGGCCATGCCGCAAGCTTTCTAGAAAAAAAGTATATGCGTAACAGACAACGGACGCAAAAGTTACACTCGTTTGAGGTTATAGGTCTCATTTTTCATGTGCTTACACCCAGGTTTGCTGAACCGCATGGCCGAGGGATGTAGGTTACCTTCCATGGTTCCTTGCGTACCCATAAACTCGATAGTCTAGGTGCAGTTCATGATACGGTGGGCGGGTCCTCCACCACGATGGAGTTCGACGCTGTATTGAGTGTAACATGCTGGCAGTAGGAGGTATTCGGGGCGGTATCTTAACCATAGGAAAGTATTTATTTTGAAAAAAATAATATACTATTCTACTCTTTGAATTTCGCTTTCTGTCGGTCTTGGCCTCACCGCAAGCTTTCTAGAAAAAAAGTATGCCCCTTACAGACAACGGACGCAAAAGTTATGCTCGTTTTAGGTTATAGGTCTCATTTTTCATGTGCTTACACCCATGATGTGCTGAACCGCGTGGCCAAGGGATGTGGGTTACCTTCCATGGTTCCTCGTGTACCCATAAACTCGGCAGTCTAGCAGTTCATGATACGGTGGGCGAGTCCTCCACAGCAATGGAGTTCGATGTTGTATTGAATGTAACATGCTAGCAGTAGGAGGTACTCGGGATGGTATCTCAACCACAGGGAAGTATTTATTTTTGTAAAATTATATACTATTCTACTCTTTGAATTTCGCTTTCTATCGGTGTTGGCCTCACCACAAGCTTTCTAGAAAAAAGTATGCCCCTAACAGACAAGGGACGCAAAAGTTACGCTCGTTTTAGGTTATAGGTCTCATTTTTCATGTGCTTACACCCACGATGTGCTGAACCACGTGGCCGAGGGATGTGGGTTACCTTCCATGGTTCCTTGTGTACCCATAAACTCAGTAGTCTAGGCGTAGTTCACGATACGGTGGGCGAGTCCTCCACAGCGATGGAGTTCGATGTTGTATTGAATGTAACATGCTAGCAGTAGGAGGTACTCAGGGCTGTATCTCAACCATAGGGATGTATTTATTTTTTGTAAAATTATATACTATTCTACTCTTTGAATTTTGCTTTTTGTCGGTGTTGGCCATGCCGCAAGCTTTCTAGAAAAAAAGTATATGCGTAACAGACAACGGACGCAAAAGTTACACTCGTTTGAGGTTATAGGTCTCATTTTTCATGTGCTTATACCCACGGTGTACAGAACCGTGTGGCCGAGGGATGTGGGTTACCTTCCATGGTTCCTTGTGTACCCATAAACTCGGTAGTCTCGGTGCGGTTCATGATATGGTAGGCGAGTCCTCCACCACGATGGAGTTCGTCGCTATATTGAATGTAACTTGCTGGCAGTAGGAGGTATTCGGGGCGATATCTTAACTATAGGGATGTATTTATTTTTTGTAAAATTATATACTATTCTACTCTTTGTATTTGCTTTTTGTCGGTGTTGGCCTCGCTGCAAGCTTTCTTGAAAAAAAAAGTATGCCCTGATCGGACAACGGATGCAAAAGTTATGCTCGTTTTAGGTTATAGGTCTCATTTTTCATGTGCTTACACCCATGGTTTGCTGAACCGCATGGCCGAGGGATGTAGGTTACCTTCCATGGTTCCTTGCGTACCCATAAACTCGATAGTCTAGGTGCAGTTCATGATACGGTGGGCGGGTCCTCCACCACGATGGAGTTCGACGCTGTATTGAGTGTAACATGCTGGCAGTAGGAGCTATTCGGGGCGGTATCTTAACCATAGGAAAGTATTTATTTTGAAAAAAATAATATACTATTCTACTCTTTGAATTTCGCTTTCTGTCGGTCTTGGCCTCACCGCAAGCTTTCTAGAAAAAAAGTATGCCCCTTACAGACAACGGACGCAAAAGTTATGCTCGTTTTAGGTTATAGGTCTCATTTTTCATGTGCTTACACCCATGATGTGCTGAACCGCTTGGCCAAGGGATGTGGGTTACCTTCCATGGTTCCTCGTGTACCCATAAACTCGGCAGTCTAGCAGTTCATGATACGGTGGGCGAGTCCTCCACAGCAATGGAGTTCGATGTTGTATTGAATGTAACATGCTAGCAGTAGGAGGTACTCGGGATGGTATCTCAACCATAGGGAAGTATTTATTTTTTGTAAAATTATATACTATTCTACTCTTTGAATTTCGCTTTCTATCGGTGTTGGCCTCACCACAAGCTTTCTAGAAAAAAGTATGCCCCTAACAGACAAGGGCCGCAAAAGTTACGCTCGTTTTAGGTTATAGGTCTCATTTTTCATGTGCTTACACCCACGATGTGCTGAACCACGTGGCCGAGGGATGTGGGTTACCTTCCATGGTTCCTTGTGTACCCATAAACTCAGTAGTCTAGGCGTAGTTCACGATACGGTGGGCGAGTCCTCCACAGCGATGGAGTTCGATGTTGTATTGAATGTAACATGCTAGCAGTAGGAGGTACTCAGGGCTGTATCTCAACCATAGGGATGTATTTATTTTTTGTAAAATTATATACTATTCTACTCTTTGAATTTTGCTTTTTGTCGGTGTTGGCCATGCCGCAAGCTTTCTAGAAAAAAAAGTATATGCGTAACAGACAACGGACGCAAAAGTTACACTCGTTTGAGGTTATAGGTCTCATTTTTCATGTGCTTATACCCACGGTGTACAGAACCGTGTGGCCGAGGGATGTGGGTTACCTTCCATGGTTCCTTGTGTACCCATAAACTCGGTAGTCTCGGTGCGGTTCATGATATGGTAGGCGAGTCCTCCACCACGATGGAGTTCGTCGCTATATTGAATGTAACTTGCTGGCAGTAGGAGGTATTCGGGGCGATATCTTAACTATAGGGATGTATTTATTTTTTGTAAAATTATATACTATTCTACTCTTTGTATTTTGCTTTTTGTCGGTGTTGGCCTCGCTGCAAGCTTTCTTGAAAAAAAAAGTATGCCCTGATCGGACAACGGATGCAAAAGTTATGCTCGTTTTAGGTTATAGGTCTCATTTTTCATGTGCTTACACCCATGGTTTGCTGAACCGCATGGCCGAGGGATGTAGGTTACCTTCCATGGTTCCTTGCGTACCCATAAACTCGATAGTCTAGGTGCAGTTCATGATACGGTGGGCGGGTCCTCCACCACGATGGAGTTCGACGCTGTATTGAGTGTAACATGCTGGCAGTAGGAGGTATTCGGGGCGGTATCTTAACCATAGGAAAGTATTTATTTTGAAAAAAATAATATACTATTCTACTCTTTGAATTTCTCTTTCTGTCGGTCTTGGCCTCACCGCAAGCTTTCTAGAAAAAAAGTATGCCCCTTACAGACAACGGACGCAAAAGTTATGCTCGTTTTCGGTTATAGGTCTCATTTTTCATGTGCTTACACCCATGATGTGCTGAACCACGTGGCCAAGGGATGTGGGTTACCTTCCATGGTTCCTCGTGTACCCATAAACTCGGCAGTCTAGCAGTTCATGATACGGTGGGCGAGTCCTCCACAGCAATGGAGTTCGATGTTGTATTGAATGTAACATGCTAGCAGTAGGAGGTACTCAGGGCTGTATCTCAACCATAGGGATGTATTTATTTTTTGTAAAATTATATAGTATTCTACTCTTTGAATTTCACTTTTTGTCGGTGTTGGCCTCACCGCAAGCTTTCTAGAAAAAAAAAGTATGCCCCCGATCAGGACAATGCATGCAAAAGTTATGCTAGTTTTAGGTTATAGGTCTCATTTTTCATGAGCTTACACCCACATGTGTGCTGAACCGCGTGGCCGAGGGATGTGGGTTACCTTCCATGGTTCCTTGTGTACCCATAAACTCTGTAGTCTAGGCGAGGTTCATGATACGGTAGGCGAGTCCTCCACAGCGATGGAGTTTCGACGCTGTATTGAATGTAACATGCTAGCAGTAGGAGGTACTCGGGCGGTATCTCAACCATAGGGAAGGTATTTATTTTTGTAAAAAATATATACTATTCTACTCTTTGAATTTCTGCTTTTGTCAGCGTTGGCCTCGCCGCAAGCTTTCTAGAAAAAAAGTATGCCCGTATCGGACAACGGATGCAAAAGTTATGCTCGTTTTAGGTAATAGGTCTCATTTTTCATGTGCTTACACCCACGGTGTGCTGAACCGCGTGGACAAGGGATGTTGATTACCTTCCATGGTTCCTTGTATACCTGTAAACTCGGTAGTCTAGGCGCGGTTCATGATACGGTGGGCGAGTCCTCCACAGCGATGGAGTTGACATTGTATTGTAGTACATGCTAGCATAGGAGGGCCTCACCGCAAGCTTTCTAGAAAAAAAGTATGCCCTAACAGACAACAGACGCAAAAGTTACGCTCGTTTTAGGTTATAGGTCTCATTTTCATGTGCTTACACCCATGTGTTGAACTGCATGGCCGAGGGATATGGGTTACCTTCCATGGTTCCTTGTGTACCCATAATCTCGGTAGTCTAGGCGCAGTTCATGATACAGTGGGCGAGTCCTCCACAGCGATGGAGTTCGATGTGTATTGAAGTAACATGCTAGCAGTCGGAGGTATCGGGCTATCTCAACCATAGGGAAGTATTTATTTTGTAAATAATATACTATTCTACTCTTTGAATTTCGCTTTCTGTCGGTCTTGGCCTCACCGCAAGCTTTCTAGAAAAAAAGTATGCCCCTTACAGACAACGACGCAAAAGTTTGCTCGTTTTAGGTTATAGGTCTCATTTTTCATGTGCTTACGCCCACGTGTGCTGAACCGCGTGGCCAAGGGATGTGGGTTACCTTCCATGGTTCCTCGTGTACCCATAAACTCGGCAGTCTAGGCGCAGTTCATGATACAGTGGGCGAGTCCTCCACAGCAATGGAGTTCGATGTTGTATTGAATGTAACATGCTAGCAGTAGGAGGTACTCAGGGCTGTATCTCAACCATAGGGATGTATTTATTTTTTGTAAAATTATATACTATTCTACTCTTTGAATTTTTCTTTTTGTCGGTGTTGGCCTCGCTGTAAGCTTTCTAGAAAAAAAGTATATGCGTAACAGACAACGGACGCAAAAGTTACACTCATTTTAGGTTATACGTCTCATTTCTCATGTGCTTACACCCACGGTGTGCTGAACCGTGTGGCCGAGGGATGTAGGTTACCTTCCATGGTTCCTTGTGTACCCATAAACTCGGTAGTCTAGGTGCAGTTCATGATACGGTGGGCGGGTCCTCCACCACGATGGAGTTCGACGCTGTATTGAGTGTAACATGCTGGCAGTAGGAGGTATTCGGGGCGGTATCTCAACCATAGGGAAGTATTTATTTTTGTAAAAATTATATACTATTCTACTCTTTGAATTTCGCTTTTGTCGGTGTTGGCCTCACCGCAAGCTTTCTAGAAAAAAAGTATGCCCTGATCGGACAACGGATGCAAAAGTTATGCTCAGTTTTAGGTTATAGGTCTCATTTTTCATGTGCTTACACCCACTGGTGTGCTGAACCGCGTGGCCGAGGGATGTGGGTTACCTTCCATGGTTCCTTGTGTACCCATAAACTCGGTAGTCTAGGCGCGGTTCATGATACGGTGGGCGAGTCCTCGCACAGCGATGGAGTTCGACGCTGTATTGAATGTAACATGCTAGCAGTAGGAGGTACTCAGGACAGGTATCTCAACCATAGGGATGTATTTATTTTTTGTAAAATTATATACTATTCTACTCTTTGAATTTCGCTTTCTGTCAGGTGTTGGCCTCGCCGCAAGCTTTCTAGAATAAAAGTATGCCTCTAACAGGACAACGGATGCAAAAGTTACGCTCGTTTTAGGTTATAGGTCTAATTTTTCATGTGCTTACACCCACAATGTACTGAACCGCGTGGCCGAGGGATGTGGGTTACCTTCCATGGTTCCTTGTGTGCCCATAAACTCGATAGCCTAGGCGCAGTTCATGATATGGTGGGCGAGTCCTCCACAGCGATGGAGTTCGACGCTGTATTGAATGTAACATGCTAGCAGTAGGAGGTACTCGGGGCTGTATCTCAACCATAGGGAGGTATTTATTTTTTTTAAAATTATATACTATTCTACTCTTTGAATTCTGCTTTTTGTCGGTGTTGGCCTCGCTGCAAGCTTTCTAGAAAAAAAGTATGTGCGTAATAGACAACGGACGCAAAAGTTACACTCGTTTTAGGTTATAGGTCTCATTTTGCATGTGCTTATACCCGCGGTGTACTGAACCGCGTGGCCGATGGATGTGGGTTACCTTCCATGGTTCCTTGTGTACCCATAAACTCGGTAGTCTAGGCACGGTTCATGATACGGTAGGCGAGTCCTCCACCACGATGGAGTTCGTCGCTGTATTGAATATAACTTGCTGGCAGTTGGAGGTATTCGGGGCGATATCTTAACTATAGGGAAGTATTTATTTTGAAAAAAATTATGTACTATTCTACTCTTTGAATTTCACTTTTTGTCGGTATTGTCCTCGCCACAAGCTTTCTAGAAAAAAAAGTATGCCCCGATCGGACAACGGATGCAAAAGTTATGCTTATTTTAGGTTATACGTCTCATTTCTCATGTGCTTACACCCACGGTGTGCTGAACCGTGTGGCCGAGGGATGCCTGTTACCTTCCATGGTTCCTTGTGTACCCATATACTCGGTAGTCTAGGCGTGGTTCATGATACAGTGGGCGAGTCCTCCACCATGATGGAGTTTGACACTGTATTGAATGTAACATGCTGGCAGTAGGAGGTATTCGGGGCGGTATCTTAACCATGGGGAAGTATTTATTTTGAAAAAAATTATATACTATTCTACTCTTTGAATTTCGCTTATTGTCGGTGTTGGTCTCACCGCAAGCTTTTTAGAAAAAAAATGTATGCCCTGATAGGACAACGGATGCAAAAGTTATGCTCATTTAGGTTATAGGTCTCATTTTTCATGTGCTTACACCCACAGTGTGCTGAACCACGTGGACGAGGGATGTGGGTTACCTTCCATGGTTCCTTGTATACCCGTAAATTCGGTAGTCTAGGCGTGGTTCATGATACGGTGGGCGAGTCCTCCACAGCGATAGAGTTTGAGGTTGTATTGAATGTACATGCTAGCAGTAGGAGGTACTCGGGGCGGTATCTCAACCACAGGGAAGTATTTAGTTTTTTGTAAAATTATATACTATTCTACTCTTTGAATTTCGCTATCTGTCGGTGTTGGCCTCACCGCAAGCTTTCTAGAAAAAAAAGTATGCCCCTAACAGATAACGGACGCAAAAGTTACGCTCGTTTTAGGTTATAGGTCTCATTTTTCATGTGTTTACACCCAAGATGTGCTGAACCGTGTGGCCGAGGGATGTGAGTTACCTTCCATGGTTCCTTGTGTACCCATAAACTCGGTAGTCTAGGCGCAGTTCATGATACGGTGGATGAGTCCTCCACACGATGGAGTTCGACGCTTGTATTGAATGTAACATGCTAGCAGTAGGAGCTACTCGGGCGGTATCTCAACCACAGGGAAGTATTTATTTTTTGTAAAATATATACTATTCTACTCTTTGAATTTCGCTATCTGTCGGTGTTGGCCTCGCCGCAAGCTTCTAGAAAAAAAGTATGCCCTCTACGGACAACGATGCAAAGTTATGCTCGTTTTAGGTTATAGGTCTCATTTTTCATGTGCTTACACCCACGGTGTGCTGAACCGCAGTGGTCCGAGGGATGTGGGTTACCTTCCATGGTTCCTTGCTTAGCCCATAAACTCGGTAGTCTAGGCGCGGTTCATGATACGGTGGGCAAGTCCTCGCACAGCGATGGAGTTCGACGCTGTATTGAATGTAACATGCTAGCAGTAGGAGGTACTAGGACTGTATCTCAACCATAGGGAATGTATTTATTTTTTGTAAATTATATACTATTCTACTCTTTGAATTTCGCTTTTTGTCAGTGTTGGTCTCGCCACAAGCTTTCTAGAATAAAAGTATGCCTCTAACGGACAACGGATGCAAAAGTTACGCTCGTTTTAGGTTATGTGTCTCATTTTCATGTGCTTACACCCACAGTGTGCTGAACCGCGTGGCCGAGGGATGTGGGTTACCTTGCATGGTTCCTTGGGTACCCATAAACTTGGTAGTCTAGGCGCAGTTCATATACGGTGGGTGAGTCCTCCACAGCGATGGAGTTTGACGTTGTATTGACTATAACATGCTAGCAGTAGGAGGTACTCGGGACTGTATCTCAACCACAGGAAGTATTTATTTTTTGTAAAATTATATACTATTCTAGTCTTTGAATTTCGCTTTCTGTCGGTGTTGGCCTCATCGCAAGCTTTCTAGAAA
>MU847822.1:0-33628 GCA_032690845.1 Eleusine coracana subsp. coracana
GACCAGGGACCTCTTTGTGAGGATCTTGAAAGATCGGGAGGCGCAGTGTAAGAAATCCTTCTTCTCCCTCTCACTGGCGCAGAGCCGATTCTCAGCCGATTTCGGAGGTCACCGGCGCACGCCCGGGCAGCCATCACTCGCCTCGGGACCGCGCGTGCTACAGCCGCCGTTGACCCTCTGCCCCCGCTCGGTCCCATCCCTCTGCCCTCGGCCGCGAGCTCGTCCAACCTTCTCTTCTCCACCTCTGCACGCCATCACCGCGACGGGGAAAACTTCAATTTCCGCCGCTCTCTTCGCTCCCGCTCTCCCCACTCACTCTTATCTCTTCGCAACTTGATAGCGAACCCGCGAGCTCACAGAACCCACTCTCTCCCGCTCTCTCTCTCCCATTTTTCCCTCTGCCACTCCACGCTCTTTTTCCCCCGCCATTACCGACCCCAAGCTGGAGCTCGCATTCTCACTGTCCTAGCCTCCCTCGACCCAGCCAGAGCACCTACGGTTTCGCGCACACCTCTTCTCCTTCCTGGCACACCGCTCGACCACCCTCCGCTCGAGATGGAGCAATTTTGAACAAAACCGAAGATAGCGTTTCTGGCAACTTTCACCGCCGCTCGATCACGGTGAGCCTCGCCACCCATTCTTTATCTCCTGCACGGGCAACTTCCTAGCTCACCTCCCTAACCTCCTTTCTCTATGTTTTCCAACGAGGAGTCGTCGGCGTCTCATGATTTCCCGGCCGCCATCTCTGCGCAGACCACCGAGGCCGCCTCGTCGATGAGCTATTAGTTCCGGCCCGAGTCCACGACGACATCATCGACGCCGGTGTTCTCCGTCTTCTGCTGGTGCCCTACACGAAGACCGCGACCGATTTGTGCTTCCTTCCAGAAACGCGACGCCGCCGAAGATCAGGGTTCCGCCGCCTCACGTCGCTGACCAACTTCCGGTGAGAACCACTCCTTGTGAACCCTTCCTCTTCCCTCGCCGTGATGCACGCTCCATTTTCCCTCAACCGCGCGAGTTTTTCCTGTGCGTAGCCGCCGGCAGTGAGCCCTCCGGCCGCGCGCCGCCCCGCTCCGACGAGCCTACTGGCCGTCCCTCTGGCACCGATGTGGCGTCCACGTGTAGTCGACGTGGAGCTGAGGTGTTGTCCGCGTGGCCTTTCCCAGAATAGAAAAATTCCAGAAAACCATTAAGATTTCAAAAATTCATAGTAAATCGATTTCAAACCCAAATCGGCCCAAACCAATTTTGTTGGATTCATCTTTTAGAGCTCATATTTTAGTAAAATAATAAATAATAGTCCCTACATATGTATTTTATTAATTCATTATTACTTAAACACTAATTAATTCACTAGAAATTCTAGGAATAAAATTAATCCTGATTTTTGGCATGCTCCAATAAACATATGATTATCTACCACCCAAAATTTTGGTTTGATAAAAAATGGATTTTTTTGGCTCTGAAATTTATTAGTGTGCTCATTTAAATTAATTCTAGTAATTATTTGATAATTAATTGGCCCATGTCACTTGGCACAAAAATCTCTCACACAAGCCTCTGTGCCCTAGATATTTACATAAGTCCAGAAACCTAAGTTTACTTAATTAAATTAAATTAATTGCTCATACCACTATTTTACTTCAATAAATGCTAGTATTAAATAATTATATCCAGGGGCTGTAAATTGGTAAAAATATAATTCACTTATGTCCCTGATCATGTTAAATCATACAACATCAGAATCAATTGGTTTACTATTGTAATCGCTCAATTATTTTGGAAGGACTATAACAACCCTAAATAATTGATTAACACACATAAATAATGAAACTCTAAATGGTTTCTTTGAAGCATATGGCTTCGAGAACATAATAATAATGTTAATCAATATTAAAGACATTATGCATCATATCATTGCATTCTACGGTATTTGGTATACCGACAATTCAATTCTATCATATAGGCAACAACAACCTGGAGCAGGAACAAGAAGATCTTCAGAAGGATCTTGAACCCCAAGAGCAAGACGTTGTAGTTTCTAACACTAACATCGATCCAGGCAAGCCCCGTTTGCATTTGACCAACAACAACAACAACAACAACAACAAAGGCCTTTTTATCCCAAGCAGTTGGGGTAGGCTAGAGATGAAACCCATGGGAACCCAAATCACGGTTCCGACACGTCTATTGCTAGTCTCCAAGCACTCCTATCCATAGCTAGCTCCTTAGGGATATCCCACGCCTTCAGGTCTCTCTTAACCGACTCGTCCCAAGTCAAGTTAGGTCGGCCTCTACCTCTCTTACATTAGCATCTCTCTTTAGAACCCCACTACATACCGGCGCCTCCGGAGGTCTCCGTTGGACATGTCCGAACCATCTCAACCGATGTTGAACCAATTTCTCCTCGATAGGTGCCACTCCTATCCTGTCCCGGATATCTTCATTCCGTATTCGGTCTCTTCTTGTATGCCCGCAAAACCAACGCAACATACGCATCTCTGCTACACTTAGTTGTTGAACATGTCGTCTTTCGTAGGCCAGCACTCAGCACCGTATAACATCGCCGGACGAATTGCCATTTATAAAAATTTGCTAGTTTATGTCACCGCTACGTCTATGATTGTCTGATGCATTAGGTCATAGGAGTTGATTGGAAATCCACCTTGCATGACCCCCAAATGACCCTTGCTTATCATTAGAACTGTGATAGAACGGTACTGTGTTGCTACGCTTAGTGACTAATAGTCTCGGTAGACATTATCACTAAGAAATGAACTTGACCACTGGAACGGGAACCTAAAATAAGTTATTTTACTGTTATGATCGGGCAGGAAAGATGCATGCGTAGGTTTGCGGCAACACATGGGGTTTGACTGCGGTAGCCCTGCCTTGTCAAACCTAGGACCCGTCCGTGGTCGGCCCTTGGTCAAGTATTGAACAGTACCGAATATATGCTAGTCCATGGGTACTAGTACCCCTGCGGCAATACGGACGGTACCCAGTACAGTGGTCGTTGACCCTCCTGCTGCTGAGTGGGCGGTTTATACCACGAAGTACTGTTGGCAGAACAGCATGCCCACTCGCTGAGACTGGACCCAGACCAAGTTGTTTTCGTCCTTGTGAAAGGTGCCATATACGACCTTAATTGGTGCGTATGTGTCGCGTATTTCGGGTTTTCCCCAGCTGGTGTAAAATCGATTGCAATTGCTGTCGCTCTCGCAGTAAAGAGTACCACTTGCTCACTGAGTCGTCACGTAGTTGCATCATGAAAGTTGATTATTGCCCCTTCTGTTGATTACGTCTACTGATACTCTTGTACTGCTGTTACCCTGTATTGGCTTTATTATCCTATATAGTTCCACTAAAGTTACATTCTTGCTTCACCCAATTAACATGGCTCAATAAAACTCGATAGAAACTAATAGGTTGCTTAGTGCGAGTCCTTTCAACAAGCTACCCTACTAGAGCCCTTGCATGTCTAGGTGACTCGATGGGTAAGTCTTGCTGAGTAATTAGTACTCAGCCTTTGTGCCATCGTTGTTTACAGGTCATGAAGAGATTGATTTGCCTGAGAATGTGATGCCTTGGGACGTGCAAGTCCCCGAGGGTTGGACTGCCCACCAGGAGTCCGACTTGCCGCCGCAGTGATGTGTGTGCTGCTAGGGTGATGGTTCTCTGGGCAGGGATCATCACTACGCTGTATTGTCGAGCTCGTAGTTCCCTTACGTTAATTGCTTCCGCTGATTTCAAAACATTATGAACTTGTATTAATTCCGCTGCACTCTGAACCCCTCGAATTATTGTAATATTTTACTTAATTTGGACCAATGTTGTATTATAAAGTGTCTGCGCTATCAGCACCGTCGGGACCATCGATCCTGCGGGGAGGGCCACCTCAGCTGGTATTAGAGCCGTGGTCCATGATAATACAACAAATAAATCGTATTTTCAAAAAACTACGACGTTTACGGGTGAGGATACGTTAGTATTGCCCATATAGATATTAGGGTGGTGACAAAGCTAACATGGGTTATGGTTGTTTAAATATTGTATCTACGGCTTCTTCAAACGAAGGTACGTGCGTGCTTAACCGACACGCATGATACCGGTGTCTGTGCTCGCAGACGGAAACGAGACACTGTTGGCTCGTGACTTATCACGGGGCGATCCTTTTTCCATGGATCGTTACTAGTAGAAATGTGCTTCTTCCATAGTTTCTTTTGAATTTGATGTATTGTTTTCTGCAATGGATCTTCTGCAGGTACACTAACGCCGTTAGTATAACTTTTAGCTTGACTTACGTGATGAGTGCGGGTCGTCACCAAATATCCGTGCCGCTGAGTATCGGCAATTCATGTGTCGAGTTGTGAGGAACGATAGGTTAAAATTAAGTAAAACTCCTTGCATCATGCATTCCTTATGTAACTCAACTAAAATGTGGTTCTCTCCTTGTCCACCCACCTCCGAATAAAAATTTCCAATGGTCAAGATAACAAGAACCTGTCCTGTTTTAATCGTCAACTTCAAATTTCATAGCTAATAAGATACATAACCAAATAAGGCATATAAATGCTTCTCAGGAAGATCTCAACACTCTCTGTCACCAGAAATCGAAATTTAATTTTAGTATAACAGTAACAACCTCAGAAATAGAGAACAAGTGGAATCTGTTAGCTTGCTGACAGTTGGACAGTCAAAAATAAAACTGCAATAAAACCGTTACCATATTATTGCCCCTTGAGATTGGAAAATGTTACAGCACTTTATATGATATGCATTCCTCGCTAGGGAACACTAGACTCACCATTGGGTTGTTCCAGATGGATGATCACGGTTTCGAGGAGTTTACGCACGACGGGTGGTGCTACACCACCGGTCTCCACCACCATGGTTTTCCTACACTTTTGTGGGATTTGCTCCGCTTGTTGGGCTACGACGAGCCGCCCTCCTACAAGGGCCGTGAGGTCCACCGCCACGGTGTGACTCTTGCAGAGGTGCACATCAGCGTGCCCACTCACCCGCGCAACCTCGACATGGCGGGGATGGAGAGCATGGCGACTTGTGGGAGCCTTCGTGAGGGCTTGGAGAGAGTCGCTCATAGGGCTCTCACCCACTTCTGCGGGCGCCACACGGCAGCGCTCTCTGGGACTCTGTTTGAGATGATCCCGATCTGGCACCAGGCCAACCCAGTCTGGCAGAGGCGCATGAGGCGCATCGCCCACAATGACTACTCGACATATCACGCGGGGTACCAGGCTAACCCAGTCTGAGCAGGTCTGGACACAGAGGAATGACCTGCAGACACAGGTGGACACACAGCAGTGGGAGATTCAGCGGTTGACCGCTGCTCTTGAGGCAAGTGAGACCCGCGTTACTGAGGTCACTGGACAGCGCGACACTCTCGCGCAGGAGGTCGATAGACGTGGCATGATTATGTAGCAGCGTGCTAACCACAATGAGCACCTACAGCATCAGTTGACGGCTGCACAGCACGAGATGGAGCTTATGGGAGAGGACTTGGAGACCCTGGCTCACGAGAACCAGGGCCTGCAGGAGCAGCTAGAGGCGGCTCTAGCACCTCAGGCAGCACCAGAGGAGGAGGAGCCGCAGGAGGATATGGACGAGGAGTCTGATGTGGACTACGAGGCACCAGTTGGAGACAGGGCTTATTGATCGTGGTAGATCGGACTAGGTCGTGTAGGTAGGACTGGATGGGTTGGTAGCTTTTGTTGATCCACGCAAGATTGTTGTATTTTGGGGTCTCTACGTGATATGCTTTTGTAGCTCGATGGTCGCATATTCCGAGTCCATGTACTTAAGGTTATGTTAACTCACGTTATGAATCAGTCGTACCCTTTTTGCTATCTTTATTACAATCAAGGCTTCATAAGATACGTTTGACTCAATCAAAGTACATTCCTTGTAGATGGCTGAAAACCATGAACAAGCCCCACCGGGTTGGGAGATCACCGACGGTTTGGAATTCACCGGGATGGTTCACCTGTTCTGGAGAATTCTCCAGGGGTTCGGATATCACACTCCTCCCACTTATGTTGGTAAGGAATATCAGGAGTACAAAGTTACCTCCTGTGTCGTTCATGTGGCGGTTCCCACCAATTATTCATTTACGCCAGCATGGGAGTCTTGGACTATTAGCGTCTCCGGGACCGATTTACCCACCACCTGGAATATTGCTGCTTTCAAGGCACTCACACAATTCTGTGAAGACCGCAAGCATGATGTTGCTGGAACACCCGTCGCCTTGCTGCCCATCAATGACGTGACGGATTTTGAATGGATTAGGCGTGTGGACTTCATCTTCGATCCAAACCACCGCCATCATGACCCCCTGCTGCCCATAATAGAGTATTACGGCCTTTCCACATTCGCTTTATGCACTGACTTGTGCCGACTACTAGACATGTATCAGTCTGCCCTCCGGTATTTCGGAAGCAGAAAAGCGAGCTAAGGATGTGGACATTTCAGAGCTAAACCAACAAATCGCAGCAAAGAATGAGGAGATGGACATGATTATAGAAGAGCGTGATCAAGCCTTGTTGGATGCCGAACATTTTGAGCAGGACATGATCGAGGCGCAAGACGATTTTTATGCGTTCAAAGCTGCCTATCTTCCTGTTGAAGGGAATTGGGATGAGATCACCTTGGAATATGGAGAACAAGAGGACGTAGAGATGGCACCTGCCGAAATGAATGATGTGGAAATGCTAGAACCCGAAGAGCCCGCAGAGCCAGAAGATTTAGATCAGGATTAGATGACTCGCTACCCCGATCTTATTACCCATGTAGTATATGTATCTTGAGTTCGGATGAAGGATTAGGAATCTTGCATAATGTGTCCGCAATACCGTAGCTAGACGTTGACGCAGGCGTGTAAGAACTGGGTGATGATGCCCTTCGGACAACCATGTACTCCGAATTGGATTAATAAGAATGGTTATTACCTTTGGAGTTTTTGTGCGTGCCTCTTGCAATTTATGTTTTTGCACATGTGATTTCTATGGATTAATTTGAGAGAGTACTAATGTGCAATTCTGTAAATTACAGCATGGTGCGTACTCGGAATCAGGATGACCCTGAGAGCTCTCAACAGGGAGCTAATGCTCAGCCCTCACTGGCAGAACTCCTCGCCACGGTGATCAACCGTCAGCAAAATGAAGCTGAGTTGCTCCGTCAACTCGTGGAGAATACGTCCAACCTTGGAGGACGTGGGGGAAACCGCAACAATAACCAGCCTCGTCAGTGCACGTACTCGGACTTTTGGGTACCCATCCACCGACGTTTGAGCGTGCCAGGGAACCTCTGGACGCGGATCATTGGCTGCGTCAGACCGAGTCCAAGTTCGGTCTGCTGGACTGCACAGAGCACCAGAAGGTTCTGTTCGCCGCCCAACAACTCCAGGGCTCTCCTAATGCCTGGTGGGCAAATTATGAAGCTACTCTGCCTGCTGGACGCCGTCTTGAGTGGAATGAATTCAAGACAGCATTTCGTGCCCATTTCATTCTAGCTGCCCTCATGCAGAGGAAGTTGCAGGAGTTTACAGATCTGAAACAAGGAGGGAGGAATGTCCACCAATATTCTGAAGCTTTCAACCACCTCGCCCAGTATGCTAGTGAGTATGTCAATACGGAGGAAAGGAAGAGGTATGCATTCCTATGAGGAATGAATGCCAAGTTGAAGGAACATCTGACCTGGCAGCAGACGGGCATCTACAATGACCTGGTCAATGCTGCTATTGTCCAGGAAGGTGCTATGCGCCAAGTGGAAGAAGAAGATCGCAAAAGGAAGGCCCCTGCTAGTGCCCCCGAGACCACCCAGGTGAAGCATCGCCTGGTATTCACCTCACCAACCGGACAGCGATACAGGACACCCCTGCGGCAACAATTCCAGCGCCCGTATGCACAGAACTACCCGAGACCACCACAGCAGGAGAACCTTCTTTCCCGTGTGCCATACCAGCAGCAAAGCAATCAGTATCGTGCACCGTATCAGCAGCAAGGGAACCCAAATGCTCGTGCCCCACGGCCTGCTGACCGTGGAGGCAACTATCCATGTTACAACTGTGGTCGCACTGGCCACTTTGCTAAGAACTGTACCGCACCTAGACGCAACAACAACGTCAACCAGCGTCCGAACCAGAGCAGAAATGTGAATGCACCATCTCATGGTGCCCAAGTGAACCACACCAATGCTGAAGATATCCCTCAGGGCGAGACCGTGCTGACCGGTACGCTCTCACTCTATCGCCAGCCTGTCCTTACACTTTTTGATTCTGGTGCTACTCATAATTTCATTAGCCAAGCATGTGTGCAAAGACTTAAACTTCAACCCAAGGCTATAGAAAAATACTACACCGTTCGTTCCCCCGCGGGACAAATCCGTGCCAATCAAATAGTATGCAAGACTCCGCTAGAAATAAGTCAGAAAATCTATCCCACTAATTTCATCGTGCTTAGTCACCAAGAAATTGATTTGATTTTGGGTATGTTCTGGATGAAAACCCGTAGAGCCATGCTAGATATCGAGCCCCGTGTTGTGTACTTAAATTCTCCCTTGCACGGCCGAAGCATACTTTCTCTAAACCCCGATTCATCGAAACTGCTAGCTGCCTACCATTTGGAAGGAGTAGCACTAGAAAGTATTCCTATTGTCTATGAATTCCCCGATGTGTTTCCTGAAGATATCTCTGGTCTTCCTCCTGACCGGGACGTGGAATTTAAGATAGAGCTTCAGCCAGGAACTTCTCCAATATCCCGTCGACCGTATAAAATGGCTCCGAACGAGCTGGCTGAGTTGAAAAAGCAGTTGAATGAGCTATTGGAAAAGGGGCTCATTCACCCGAGTACTTCACCTTGGGGCTGCCCCGCTATCTTCGTAAAGAAGAAGGACAAATCCTTGCGTCTCGTGGTTGATTATCGGCCATTGAACGAAGTGACCATCAAAAATAAATACCCGCTACCACGTATCGATATTCTTTTCGACCAATTGGTTGGTGCCAAGGTCTTTTCCAAAATTGACCTTCGCTCAGGGTATCATCAGATAAAGATAAGGGCAGAAGACATTCCCAAGACCGCTTTCTCTACAAGATATGGATTGTATGAGTACCTAGTAATGTCTTTCGGATTAACAAATGCTTCAGCCCATTTCATGTACCTCATGAATTCGGTATTCATGCCGGAGCTGGACAAATTCGTGGTGGTATTCATTGATGACATCCTCATATATTCCAAATCCAAGGAAGAACACGCTGAACATCTTCGCATCGTTCTCCAACGCCTCCGAGATCACAAGCTGTACGCAAAATTCAGCAAGTGCGAGTTTTGGTTGGACCGTGTGCCATTTCTTGGTCACATAGTTTCTGCGGAAGGTATCTCTGTAGATCCTAGCAAGGTTCAAGATGTGTTGGATTGGAAGCCACTGAGAACTGTTCATCAAGTACGCAGTTTCCTCGGACTAGCCGAATATTATCGTAGGTTCATTCCGAATTTCTCTCGGCTAACCAAACCCATCACGGAACTGCTGAAAAAGGATAAGAAGTTCGATTGGAACAACAATTGTGAGGAAGCATTTCAGTCACTGAAGGAATTATTGACCACTGCCCCAGTATTGGCTCAGCCAGACATCACCAAGCCGTTTGACGTATATTGTGATGCATCTGGGACTGGACTTGGATGCGTGCTCATGCAGGAAGGTCGTGTCATTGCTTACGCATCTCGACAGCTACGGAAGCATGAAGAGCATTATCCAACCCACGACTTGGAACTAGCTGCAGTGGTACTTGCACTAAAAATCTGGAGGCATTATCTGCTTGGAAACTTGGTGCACATCTACACGGATCATAAAAGTTTGAAGTATATCTTTACTCAAACCGATCTGAACATGAGACAACACCGATGGCTAGAATTAATCAAGGATTATAACCTGGAGATTCATTATCATCCAGGCAAGGCCAATGTAGTAGCCGATGCACTAAGTAGAAAGGTACACTGCCATAATTTGGTGCTGGAATTTCAGGACAGCAGCAACCAAGTAGCTATTTCAGAACCTAGCCTTCGCGTTTTGCCGGCTATAGTAATCAACAACCTTAGTGTACAGTCCACCATTCGTGAAGAAATCATTGCTGCGTAGAAGGGCGATGATGGTATGAATCATATCCGTCAAAACATCAAGAACGGTAAGGCAAAATGCTTTACACAAGACTCAGATGGTACCCTATGGTTCAATAACCGTTAAGTAGTACCAAGGGACTTTGAGCTTCGATGGAAAATTTTGGATGAAGCGCATCACTCCAAATACTCCATTCACCCAGGTAGTAACAAAATATACCAAGATCTGAAGAAGAATTTTTGGTGGACCAGAATGAAGCGAGAAGTTGCTCGATATGTTGCAGAATGCGACACATGCTAGAGAGTTAAGGCTGACATTTGAAGCCGGCCGGGTTACTTCAACCGTTAAGTATTCCCGCCTGGAAATGGGAGGATATCAGCATGGATTTTGTTGTTGGCCTCCCTCTTACTTCGCGTAAGCATGATTCCATTTGGGTCATTGTGGACAGACTCACCAAATCTGCTCACTTTCTTCTAGTCAATAACATTTACAAGGTAAAATAGTATGCAGAATTATACATCGCAAGAATTCTATGTCTTCATGGAGTACCAAAAACCATCATTTCCGATCGTGGTTCGCAGTTCGTTGGAACAACTGCATGCATCATTAGAAACAAGATTGATTCGAAGTTCCGCTTACCATGCCGCCACCGATGGACAAACAGAGCGTGTCAACCAAATTCTTGAAGATATGCTTAGAGCTTGCGTTTTAATGTATGGAGGTAACTGGGATGAGTATCTACCCTATGCCGAGTTTTCGTATAACAACAGTTAGCAGGAGAGTGTGAAGATGTCACCGTTCGAAGCACTCTATGGTCGCAGTTGTAGAACGCCATTGAATTGGTCTGAATCGGGAGAAAGGGTAACATTTGGCCCTGACCTCGTAAAGGATGCCGAGGAGAAAGTTCGTGTCATTCGAGCCAACCTTAAGGCTGCCAAATGCCGACAAGAGAAGTATGCAAACAGACGACATAGACCACTGTACTTCAATAAGGGTGACTACGTCTATCTCCGAGTGTCCCCTATGAAAGGTATCCAACGGTTTGGGATCAAAGGAAAGTTAGCTCCCCGTTATATTGGACCATTCCAAATTCTGGAGAGACGAGGAAACGCTGCCTACAAGCTCGAATTACCAGCTAACCTGTCAGGAGTGCACCACACCTTCCATGTTTCCCAGTTGAAACGATGTCTCAAACCATCAATTGACAAAGTACTAGAAGATTATAACCAGCTCCAGCCAGACCTCACCTACTCCGAACAACCGATAAGGATCCTCGACGAGAAGGAGTGCACAACTCGTAAAAGAACCCTCAAATTCTATAAAATTCAATGGTGTAATCACTCAGAAGATGAGTCTACTTGGGAATCATTAGAGTTTCTGAGAACTCACTACCCGAAATTTTGGAAGTCATATACAGGTATATTTTAACCACTGTACTTCCCTCTAGATTGCCTTGACCATAATCTCGGGACAAGATTTCTTTAAGGAGGGAGGGCTGTGACACCCTAGGTGTCTCACTTCATTTAACCAATAGGGAGAGCTTAGGTTATGAACAACATAACATGAGCTACTAAGACTCACTTCCCTTTTAATAATTCTAGGCAAATAAAAACCCTGTGATCAAGTTATTGAAGCAATTCAAAATTTTCAATGCAACTTATGCTAAATATATTCATAACCATGTTACTAATAATAAAAGAGAATTTTATGAAATTATTGGGCATTTTATATGCTTGGCAAGACCCCTAATTAATTAAATAATTCTTGAATAACTAATTAATGCATTTGATAAGTTCTAAAAATATGTTTATAAAAATTTCAATTAAAATTCACCAAAGTGTTCTCCACTATTTAAATAGCCCACCCACCAAATTTCACTATTTTTGGAAACTCCTAGCTATTTTATTTGGATTTATCAAAAATCAGCTTTGACCAGGGACCTCTTTGTGAGGATCTTGAAAGATCAGGGGGTGCAGTGTAAGAAATCCTTCTTCTCCCTCTCACTGGCGCAGAGCCGATTCTCGGCCGATTTCGGAGGTCGCCGACGCACCGCCCGGGCAGCCATCACTCGCCTCGGGACCGCGCGTGCTACAGCCGCCGTTGACCCCTCTGTGCCCCCGCTCGGTCCCATCCCTCTGCCCTCGGCCGCGAGCTCGCCCAACCTTCTCTTCTCCCCCTCCGCACGCCATCGTCGCGACGGGGAAAACTTCAATTTCCACCGCTCTCTTCTCTCCCACTTCTCCCCACTCACTCTTATCTCTCCGCAACTTGATAGCGAACCCGCGAGCTCACAGAACCCACTCTCTCCCGCTCTCTCTCCCATTTTTCCCTCTGCCACTCCACGCTCTGTTTTTCCCCCGCCATTACCGACCCCAAGCTGGAGCTCGCATTCTCACTGTCCTAGCCTCCCTCGGACCCAGCAAGAGCACCTGGGGTTTCGCGCACACCTCTTCTCCCTTCCTGGCACACCGCTCGACCACCCTCCGCTCGAGATGGAGCAATTTTGAACAAAACCGAAGATAGCGTTTCTGGCAACTTTCACCGCCGCCGACTGAAATTTGTTGATCACGGTGAGCCTCGCCACTCATTCTTTATCTCCTTGCACGGGCAACTTCCTGGCTCACCTCCCTAACCTCCTTTCTCTATGTTTTCCAACGAGGAGTCGTCGGCGTCTCACGATTTCTCGGCCGCCATCTCTACGCAGACCGCTGAGGCCGCCTCGCCGACGAGCTATTAGTTCCGGCCCGAGTCCACGACGACATCATCGACGCTGGTGTTCTCCATCTTCTGCTGGTGCCCTACGCGAAGACCGCGACCGATTTGCTGCCTCCTTCCAGAAACGCGACGCCGCCAAAGATCAGGGTTCCGCCGCCTCACGTCGCCGACCAACTTCCGGTGAGAACCACTCCTTGCGAACCCTTCCTCTTCCCTC
The DNA here is from genome assembly GCA_032690845.1 of Eleusine coracana subsp. coracana. Taxonomy (NCBI): domain Eukaryota; kingdom Viridiplantae; phylum Streptophyta; class Magnoliopsida; order Poales; family Poaceae; genus Eleusine; species Eleusine coracana. The sequence goes on from MU847822.1 coordinate 13,061, forward strand.
GCCGTGATGCACGCTCCATTTTCCCTCAACCGCGGTGAGTTTTTCCTGTGCGTAGCCGCCGGCAGTGAGCCCTCCGGCCGCGCGCCACCCCGCTCCGATGAGCCTACTGGCCGTCCCTCTTGCACCAACGTGGCGTCCACGTGTAGTCGACGTGGAGCTGAGGTGTTGTCCGCGTGGCCTTTCCCAGAATAGAAAAATTCCAGAAAACCATTAAGACTTCAAAAATTCATAGTAAATCGATTTCAAACCCAAATCGGCCCAAACCAATTTTGTTGGATTCATCTTTTAGAGCTCTATTTTAGTAAAATTATAAATCATAGTCCCTGCATATGTATTTTTATTAATTCATTTAATTGCTTAAACACTAATTAATTCACTAGAAATTCTAGGAATAAAATTAAATCCTGATTTTTGGCATGCTCAATAAACATATGATTATCTACCACCACAAAATTTTGGTTTGATAAAATATGGATTATTTTTGGCTCTGAAATTTATTTAGTGTGCTCATTTAAATTAATTCTAGTAATTATTTGATAATTAATTGGCCCATGTCACTTGGCACAAAAATCTCTCACACAAGCCTCTGTGCCTAGTAATTTACATAAGTTCAGAAACCTAAGTTTACTTAATTAAATTAAATTAATTGCTCATACCACTATTTTACTTCAATAAATGCTAGTAATTAAAGTAATTATATCCAGGGGCTGTAAATTGGTAAAAATACAATTCACTTATGTCCCTGATCATGTTAAATCATACAACATCAGAATCAATTGGTTACTATTGTAATCGCTCAATTATTTGGAAGGACTATAACAACCCTAAATAATTGATTAACACACATAAAATAATGAAACTCTAAATGGTTTCTTTGAAGCATATGGCTTCGAGAACATAATAATAATGTTAATCAATATTAAAGACATTGTGCATCATATCATTGCATTCTATGGTATTTTGGTAATACCGACAATTCAATTCTATCATATAGGCAACAACAACCTGGAGCAGGAACAAGAAGATCTTCAGAAGGATCTTGAACCCCAAGAGCAAGACGTTGTAGTTTCTAACACCAACATCGATCCAGGCAAGCCCTGGTTTGCATTTTACCATTTATAAAAATTTGCTAGTTTATGTTACCGCTACGTCTATGATTGTCTGATGCATTAGGTCATAGGAGTTGATTGGAAATCCACCTTGCATGACCCCCAAATGACCCTTGCTTATCATTAGAACTGTGATAGAAACGGTACTCTGTTGCTACGCTTAGTGACTAATAGTCTCGGTAGACATTATCACTAAGAAATGAACTTGACCACTGGAACGGGAACCTAAAATAAGTTTATTTTACTGTTATGATCGGGCAGGGAAGATGCATGCGTAGGTTTGCGGCAACACATGGGTGTTGACTGCGGTAGCCCTGCCTTGTCAAACCTAGGACCCGTCCGTGGTCGGCCCCTTGGTCAAGTATTGAACAGTACCGAATATATGCTAGTCCATGGGTACTAGTAAACTGATGTAGCATTGACGCGGCAATACGGACGGTACCCAGTACAGTGGTCGTTGACCCTCCTGCTGCTGGAATGGGTGGTTCATACCACCAAGTACTGTTGGCAGAACGGCATGCCCACTCGCTGAGACTGGACCCAGACCAAGTTTGACGCTGTATTGAATATAGCATGCTGGTAGTAGGAGGTAGTCGGGGCGGTATCTCAACCATAGGGAAGTATTCATTTTGTAAAAAATTATATACTATTCTACTCTTTGAATTTCGCTTTTTGTCGATGTTGGCCTCGCCGCAAGCTTTCTAGAAAAAAAAAGTATGCCCCGATCAGACAACGGATGCAAAAGTTATGCTCATTTTAGGTTATAGGTCTCCTTTTTCGTGTGCTTACACCCACGGTGTGCTGAACCACATGGCCGAAGGATGTGGGTTACCTTCCATGGTTCCTTGTGTAGCCATAGACTCGATAGTCTAGGCGCGATTCATGATACGGTGGGCGTGTCCTCCACCGCGATGGAGTCCGACATTGTATTGAATGTAACATGCTAGCAATAGGAGGTACTCGTCGTGATATCTCAACCATCGGGAATTATTTATTTTTTATAAAATTATATACTATTCTACTCTTTGAATATCACTTTTTTCGGTATTGGCCTCGCCGCAAGCTTTCTAGAAAAAAAGTATGCCCCGAACGGACAACGGACGCAAAAGTTACGCTCGTTTTAGGTTATAGGTCTCATTTTTCGTGTGCTTAGACCCACGTTGTGCTGAACTGCATGGCCGAGGGATGTGGGTTACCTTCCATGGTTCCTTCCGAACCCATAAACTCGGTAGTCTAGGCGCGGTTCATGACACGGTGGGCGAGTCCTCCACCACGATGGAGTTCGACGCTGTATTGAATGTAGCATGCTGGCAGTAGGAGGTATTCCGGGCAGTATCTTAACCATAGGGAAGTATTTATTTTGTAAAAAATTATATACTATTCTACTCTTTGAATTTCACTTTCGGTCGATGTTGGCCTCGCCTCAAGCTTTCTAGAAAAAAAAAGTATGCCCCGATCAGACAACAGATGCAAAAGTTATACTCATTTTTGGGTTTTGGTCTCCTTTTTCGTGTGCTTACATGCACGGTGTGATGAACCACATGCCCGAATGATATGGGTTACCTTCCATGGTTCCTTGTGTACCCATAAATGCGGTAGTCTAGGCGTGGTTCATGATATGGTGGGCGAGTCCTCCAACGCGATGGAGTTCGACATTGTATTGAATGTAACATGCTAGCAGTAGGAGGTACTCGGGGTGATATCTCAACAATAGGGAATTATTTATGTTTTATAAAATTATATACTATTCTACTCATTGAATTTCACTTTTTATCGATGTTGGCCTTGCAGCAAGCTTTATAGAAAAAAAAGTATGCCCCGATCGGACAACGGATGCAAAAGTTATGCTCGTTTTTGGTTATTGGTCTCCTTTTTTGTGTGCTTACACCCACGTTCTGCTGAACCGCATGGACAAGGGATGTGGGTTACCTTCCATGGTTCCTTGTGAACCCATAAACTCGGTAGTCTAGGCGCGGTTCATGATACGGTGGGCGAGTCCTCCACCACGATAGAGTTCGACGTTGTATTGAATGTAACATGCTGACAGTACGAGGTATTCGGGGTAGTATCTTAACCATAGGGAAGTATTCATTTTGTAAAAAATTATATACTATTCTACTCTTTGAATTTCGCTTTTTGTCGATGTTGGCCTCGCCGCAAGCTTTCTAGAAAAAAAAAGTATGCCCCGATCAGACAACGGATGCAAAAGTTATGCTCATTTTAGGTTATAGGTCTCCTTTTTCATGTGCTTACACCCACGGTGTGCTGAACCACATGGCCGAAGGATGTGGGTTACCTTCCATGGTTCCTTGTGTAGCCATAGACTCGGTAGTCTAGGCGCGATTCATGATACGGTGGGCTAGTCCTCCACCACGATAGAGTTCGACGCTGTATTGAATGTAACATGCTAGCAGTAGGAGGTATTCGGGGTAGTATCCTAACCATAGGGAAGTATTCATTTTGTAATAAATTATATACTATTCTACTCTTTGAATTTCGCTTTTTGTCGATGTTGGCCTCGCCGCAAGCTTTCTAGAAAAAAAAAAGTATGCCCCGATCAGACAACGGATGCAAAAGTTATGCTCATTTTAGGTTATAGGTCTCCTTTTTCATGTGCTTACACCCACAGTGTGCTGAACCGCATGGCCGAAGGATGTGGGTTACCTTCCATGGTTCCTTGTGTAGCCATAAACTCGATAGTCTAGGCGCGGTTCATGATACGGTGGGCGAGTCCTCCACCGCGATGGAGTCCGACGTTGTATTGAATGTAACATGCTAGCAGTAGGAGGTACTCGGGGTGATATCTCAATAATAGGGAATTATTTATGTTTTATAAAATTATATACTATTCTACTCATTGAATTTCACTTTTTATCGATGTTGGCCTTGCAGCAAGCTTTATAGAAAAAAAAGTATGCCCCGATCGGACAACGGATGCAAAAGTTATGCTCGTTTTTGGTTTTTGGTCTCCTTTTTGTGTGCTTAGATCCACGGTGTGATGAACCGTGTTCCCGAATGATATGGGTTACCTTCCATGGTTCCTTGGGTACCCATAAATGTGGTAGTCTAGGCGCAGTTCATGATATGGTGGGCGAGTCCTCCACCGCGATGGAGTTCGACGTTGTATTCAATGTAACATGCTAGCAGTAGCAGGTACTCGGAACAGTATCTCAACCATAGGGGGGTATTTATTTGTTATAAAATTATATACTATTCTACTCTTTGAATTTCACTTTTTGTTGGTATTGGCCTTGCCGCAAGCTTTTAGAAAAAAAGTATGCCCCGAACGGATAACGGACGCAAAAGTAACGCTCGTTTTAGGTTATAGGTCTCATTTTTTGTGTACTTACACCCACGTTCTGCTGAACCGCATGGCCGAGGGATGTGGGTTACCTTCCATGGTTCCTTGTGAACCCATAAACTCGGTAGTCTAGGCGCGGTTCATGATACGGTGGGCGAGTCCTCCACCACGATAGAGTTCGACGTTGTATTGAATGTAACATGCTGGCAGTAGGAGGTATTCGGGGTAGTATCTTAACCATAGGGAAGTATTCATTTTGTAAAAAATTATACACTATTCTACTCTTTGAATTTCGCTTTTTGTCGATGTTGGCCTCGCCGCAGGCTTTCTAGAAAAAAAAAGTATGCCCCGATCAGACAACGGATGCAAAAGTCATGCTCATTTTAGGTTATAGGTCTCCTTTTTCATGTGCTTACACCCACGGTGTGCGGAACCACATGGCCGAATGATGTGGGTTACCTTCCATGGTTCCTTGTGTAGCCATAGACTCGATAGTCTAGGCGCGGTTCATGATACGGTGGGCGTGTCCTCCACCGCAATGGAGTCCGACATTGTATTAAATGTAACATGATGGCAATAGGAGGTATTCCGGGCAGTATATTAACCATAGGGAAGTATCTTTTTGTAAAAAATTATATACTATTCTACTCTTTGAATTTAGCTTTTTGTCGATGTTGACCTCACCGCAAGCTTTCTAGAAAAAAAAAGTATGTCCCGATTGGACAACGGATGTAAAAGTTATGCTCATTTTAGGTTATAGGTCTGCTTTTTTGTGTGCTTACACCCACGATGTGTTGAACCGCGTGGCCAAAGGATGTGGGTTACCTTCCATGGTTCCTTATGTAGCCAATAACTCGATAGTCTAGGCGCGGTTCATGATACGGTGGGCGAGTCCTCCACCACGATGGAGTTCGACGCTGTATTGAATGTAGCATGCTGGCAGTAGGAGGTATTCCGGGCAGTATCTTAACCATAGGGAAGTATTTATTTTGTAAAAAATTATATACTATTCTACTCTTTGAATTTCACTTTCGGTCGATGTTGGCCTCGCCTCAAGCTTTCTAGAAAAAAAAAGTATGCCCCGATCAGACAACAGATGCAAAAGTTATACTCATTTTTGGGTTTTGGTCTCCTTTTTCGTGTGCTTACATGCACGGTGTGATGAACCACATGCCCGAATGATATGGGTTACCTTCCATGGTTCCTTGTGTACCCATAAATGCGGTAGTCTAGGCGTGGTTCATGATATGGTGGGCGAGTCCTCCAACGCGATGGAGTTCGACATTGTATTGAATGTAACATGCTAGCAGTAGGAGGTACTCGGGGTGATATCTCAACAATAGGGAATTATTTATGTTTTATAAAATTATATACTATTCTACTCATTGAATTTCACTTTTTATCGATGTTGGCCTTGCAGCAAGCTTTATAGAAAAAAAAGTATGCCCCGATCGGACAACGGATGCAAAAGTTATGCTCGTTTTTGGTTATTGGTCTCCTTTTTTGTGTGCTTACACCCACGTTCTGCTGAACCGCATGGACAAGGGATGTGGGTTACCTTCCATGGTTCCTTGTGAACCCATAAACTCGGTAGTCTAGGCGCGGTTCATGATACGGTGGGCGAGTCCTCCACCACGATAGAGTTCGACGTTGTATTGAATGTAACATGCTGACAGTACGAGGTATTCGGGGTAGTATCTTAACCATAGGGAAGTATTCATTTTGTAAAAAATTATATACTATTCTACTCTTTGAATTTCGCTTTTTGTCGATGTTGGCCTCGCCGCAAGCTTTCTAGAAAAAAAAAGTATGCCCCGATCAGACAACGGATGCAAAAGTTATGCTCATTTTAGGTTATAGGTCTCCTTTTTCATGTGCTTACACCCACGGTGTGCTGAACCACATGGCCGAAGGATGTGGGTTACCTTCCATGGTTCCTTGTGTAGCCATAGACTCGGTAGTCTAGGCGCGATTCATGATACGGTGGGCTAGTCCTCCACCACGATAGAGTTCGACGCTGTATTGAATGTAACATGCTAGCAGTAGGAGGTATTCGGGGTAGTATCCTAACCATAGGGAAGTATTCATTTTGTAATAAATTATATACTATTCTACTCTTTGAATTTCGCTTTTTGTCGATGTTGGCCTCGCCGCAAGCTTTCTAGAAAAAAAAAAGTATGCCCCGATCAGACAACGGATGCAAAAGTTATGCTCATTTTAGGTTATAGGTCTCCTTTTTCATGTGCTTACACCCACAGTGTGCTGAACCGCATGGCCGAAGGATGTGGGTTACCTTCCATGGTTCCTTGTGTAGCCATAAACTCGATAGTCTAGGCGCGGTTCATGATACGGTGGGCGAGTCCTCCACCGCGATGGAGTCCGACGTTGTATTGAATGTAACATGCTAGCAGTAGGAGGTACTCGGGGTGATATCTCAATAATAGGGAATTATTTATGTTTTATAAAATTATATACTATTCTACTCATTGAATTTCACTTTTTATCGATGTTGGCCTTGCAGCAAGCTTTATAGAAAAAAAAGTATGCCCCGATCGGACAACGGATGCAAAAGTTATGCTCGTTTTTGGTTTTTGGTCTCCTTTTTGTGTGCTTAGATCCACGGTGTGATGAACCGTGTTCCCGAATGATATGGGTTACCTTCCATGGTTCCTTGGGTACCCATAAATGTGGTAGTCTAGGCGCAGTTCATGATATGGTGGGCGAGTCCTCCACCGCGATGGAGTTCGACGTTGTATTCAATGTAACATGCTAGCAGTAGCAGGTACTCGGAACAGTATCTCAACCATAGGGGGGTATTTATTTGTTATAAAATTATATACTATTCTACTCTTTGAATTTCACTTTTTGTTGGTATTGGCCTTGCCGCAAGCTTTTAGAAAAAAAGTATGCCCCGAACGGATAACGGACGCAAAAGTAACGCTCGTTTTAGGTTATAGGTCTCATTTTTTGTGTACTTACACCCACGTTCTGCTGAACCGCATGGCCGAGGGATGTGGGTTACCTTCCATGGTTCCTTGTGAACCCATAAACTCGGTAGTCTAGGCGCGGTTCATGATACGGTGGGCGAGTCCTCCACCACGATAGAGTTCGACGTTGTATTGAATGTAACATGCTGGCAGTAGGAGGTATTCGGGGTAGTATCTTAACCATAGGGAAGTATTCATTTTGTAAAAAATTATACACTATTCTACTCTTTGAATTTCGCTTTTTGTCGATGTTGGCCTCGCCGCAGGCTTTCTAGAAAAAAAAAGTATGCCCCGATCAGACAACGGATGCAAAAGTCATGCTCATTTTAGGTTATAGGTCTCCTTTTTCATGTGCTTACACCCACGGTGTGCGGAACCACATGGCCGAATGATGTGGGTTACCTTCCATGGTTCCTTGTGTAGCCATAGACTCGATAGTCTAGGCGCGGTTCATGATACGGTGGGCGTGTCCTCCACCGCAATGGAGTCCGACATTGTATTAAATGTAACATGATGGCAATAGGAGGTATTCCGGGCAGTATATTAACCATAGGGAAGTATCTTTTTGTAAAAAATTATATACTATTCTACTCTTTGAATTTAGCTTTTTGTCGATGTTGACCTCACCGCAAGCTTTCTAGAAAAAAAAAGTATGTCCCGATTGGACAACGGATGTAAAAGTTATGCTCATTTTAGGTTATAGGTCTGCTTTTTTGTGTGCTTACACCCACGATGTGTTGAACCGCGTGGCCAAAGGATGTGGGTTACCTTCCATGGTTCCTTATGTAGCCAATAACTCGATAGTCTAGGCGCGGTTCATGATACGGTGGGCGAGTCCTCCACCGCGATGGAGTCCGACGTTGTATTGAATGTAACATGCTAGCAGTAGGAGGTACTTGGGGTGATATCTCAACCATAGGGAATTATTTATTTTTTATAAAATTATATACTATTCTACTCATTGAATTTCACTTTTTGCCAATGTTGGCCTTGCTGCAAGCTTTCTAGAAAAAAAAGTATGCCCCGATCAGACAACAGATGCAAAAGTTATACTCGTTTTTGGGTTTTGGTCTCCTTTTTCGTGTGCTTACATGCACGGTGTGATGAACCACATGCCCGGATGATATGGGTTACCTTCCATGGTTCCTTGTGTACCCATAAATGCGGTAGTCTAGGCGTGGTTCATGATATGGTGGGCGAGTCCTCCAACGCGATGGAGTTCGACATTGTATTGAATGTAACATGCTAGCAGTAGGAGGTACTCGGGGCGGTATCTCAACCATAGGGAAGTATTTATTTTTTATAAAATTATATACTATTCTACTCTTTGAATTTTGCTTTTTGTCAGTATTGGCCACGCCGCAAGCTTTCTAGAAAAAAAAGTATGCCCCGAACGGACAATGGACGCAAAACCTACGCTCATTTTAGGTTATAGGTCTCATTTTTCGTGTGCTTACACCCATGGTGTGCTGAACCACGTGGCCGAGGGATGTGGGTTACCATCCATGGTTCCTTGTGTACCCATAAACTCGGTAGTCTAGGCGCGGTTCATGATACGGTGGGCGAGTCCTCCACCACGATGGAGTTTGACGCTGTATTGAATGTAACATGCTGGCAGTAGGAGGTATTCAGGGCGGTATCTTAACCATAGGGAAGTATTTATTTTTAATAAAATTATATACTATTCTACTCTTTGAATTTTACTTTTTGTCGGTATTTGCCTCGCTACAAGCTTTCTAGAAAAAAAGTATGCCCTGAACGGACAACGGATGCAAAATTTACGCTTGTTTTAAGTTATAGGTCTCATTTTTCTTGTGCTTACACCCACGGTGTGCTGAACCACGTGGACAAAGGATGTGGGTTACCTTCCATGGTTCCTTGTGTAGCCATAAACTCGATAGTCTAGGCGCGGTTCATGATACGGTGGGTGAGTCCTCCACCGCGATGGTGTCCGACGTTGTATTAAATGTAACATGCTAGCAGTAGGAGGTACTCGGGGCGATATCTCCACCACGATGGAGTTCGACGTTGTATTGAATGTAACGTGCTGGCAGTAGGAGGTATTCGGGGCAGTATCTTAACCATAGGGAAGTATTTATTTTGTAAAAAATTATATACTATTCTACTCTTTGAATTTTACTTTTTGTCGGTATTTGCCTCGCTACAAGCTTTCTAGAAAAAAAGTATGCCCCGAACGGACAACGGATGCAAAATTTACGCTTGTTTTAGGTTATAGGTCTCATTTTTCGTGTGCTTACACCCACGGTGTGCTGAACCGCATGGCTGAGGGATGTGGGTTACCTTCCATGGTTTCTTGTGTACCCATAAACCCGGTAGTCTAGGCGCGGTTCATGATACGGTGGGGGAGTCCTCCACCACGATGGAGTTCGACGTTGTATTGAATGTAACGTGCTGGCAGTAGGAGGTAATCGGGGCAGTATCTTAACCATAGGGAAGTATTTATTTTGTAAAAAATTATATACTATTCTACTGTTTGAATTTCGCTTTTTGTTGGTGTTGGCCTCGCCACAAGCTTTCTAGGAAAAAAAGTTTGCCCCGATCGGACAATGGATGCAAAAGTTATGCTCGTTTTAGGTTATAGGTCTCATTTTTCGTGTGCTTAAACCCACAGTGTGCTGTACCACCTGGCCGAAGGATGTGGGTTACCTTCCATGGTTCCTTTTGTAGCCATAAACTCGGTAGTCTAGGCGCGGTTCATGATACGGTGGGCTAGTCCTCCACCATGATGGAGTTCGACGCTGTATTGAATGTAACATGCTGGCAGTAGGAGGTATTCGGGCAGTATCTTAACCATAGGGACTTATTCATTTTAGAAAAAATTATATAGTATTCTACTCTTTGAATTTTGCTTTTTGTCGATGTTGGCCTCGCCGCAAGCTTTCTAGAAAAAAAAAGTATGCCCCGATCGAACAACGGATGCAAAACCTATGCTCGTTTTAGGTTATAGGTCTCCTTTTTCATGTGCTTACACCCACGATGTACTGAACCGCATGGCCGAAGGATGTGGGTTACCTTCCATGGTTCCTTGTGAAGCTATAAACTCGGTAGTCTAGGCGCGGTTCATGATACGGTGGGCGAGTCCTCCACCGCGATGGAGTTCGACGTTGTATTGAATGTAACATGCTAGCAGTAGGAGGTACTCACGGTGATATCTCAACCATAGGGAATTATTTATTTTTTATAAAATTATATACCATTCTACTCATTGAATTTTGCTTTTTGTCAATGTTGGCCTTGCTCCAAGCTTTCTAGAAAAAAAGTATGCCCCGATGGGACAATGGATGCAAAAGTTATGCTCGTTTTTGGTTATTGGTTTCCTTTTTCGTGTGCTTACATCCACGATGTGATGAACCACATGCCCGAATGATATGGGTTACCTTCCATGGTTCCTTCTATACCCATAAATGCAGTAGTCTAGGCGCGGTTCATGATATGGTGGGCGAGTCCTCCAACGCGATGGAGTTCGACGTTGTATTGAATGTAACATGCTAGCAGTAGGAGGTACTCGGGGCGGTATCTCAACCATCGGGAAGTATTTATTTTTTATAAAATTATATACTATTCTACTCTTTGAATTTTTCTTTTTGTCAGTATTGGCCACGCCGCAAGCTTTCTAGAAAAAATAGTATGCCCCGAACGGACAACGGACGCAAAACTTACGCTCAATTTAGGTTATAGGTCTCATTTTTCATGTGCTTACACCCATGGTGTGCTGAACCACGTGGCCAAGGGATGTGGGTTACCATCCATGGTTCCTTGTGTACCCATAAACTCGGTAGTCTAGGCGCGGTTCATGATACGGTGGGCGAGTCCTCCACCACGATGGAGTTTGACGCTGTATTGAATGTAACATGCTGGCAGTAGGAGGTATTCAGGGCAGTATCTTAACCATAGAGAAGTATTTATTTTTAATAAAATTATATACTATTCTACACTTTGAATTTTACTTTTTGTTGGTATTTGCCTCGCTACAAGCTTTCTAGAAAAAAAGTATGCCCCGAACGGACAACTAATGCAAAATTTACGCTTGTTTTAAGTTATAGGTCTCATTTTTCGTGTGCTTACACCCACGGTGTGCTGAACCGCATGGCTGAGGGATGTGGGATACCTTCCATGGTTTCTTGTGTACCCATAAACCCGGTAGTCTAGGCGCGGTTCATGATACGGTGGGCGAGTCCTCCACCACGATGGAGTTCGACGTTGTATTGAATGTAACGTGCTGGCAGTAGGAGGTAATCGGGGCAGTATCTTAACCATAGGGAAGTATTTATTTTGTAAAAAATTATATACTATTCTACTGTTTGAAATTCGCTTTTTGTTGGTGTTGGCCTCACCACAAGCTTTCTAGGAAAAAAAGTTTGCCCCAATCAGACAATGGATGCAAAAGTTATGCTCGTTTTAGGTTATAGGTCATTTTTTTTGTGTGCTTAAACCCACGGTGTGCTGTACCACGTGGCCGAAGGATGTGGGTTACCTTCCATGGTTCCTTGTGTAGCCATAAACTCGGCAGTCTAGGCGCGGTTCATGATACGGTGGGCTAGTCCTCCACCACGATGGAGTTCGACGCTGTATTGAATGTAACAAGCTGGCAGTAGGAGGTATTCGGGGCAGTATCTTAACCATAGGGAAGTATTCATTTTAGAAAAAATTATACACTATTCTACTCTTTGAATTTTGCTTTTTGTCGATGTTGGCCTCGCCGCAAGCTTTCTAGAAAAAAAAAGTATGCCCCGATCAGACAACGGATGCAAAAGTTATGCTCGTTTTTGGTTATAGGTCTCCTTTTTCATGTGCTTACACCCACGGTGTGCTGAACCACGTGGACAAAGGATGTGGGTTACCTTCCATGCTTCCTTGTGTAGCCATAAACTCGGTAGTCTAGGCGCGGTTCATGATACGGTGGGTGAGTCCTCCACCGTGATGGAGTCCGACGTTGTATTGAATGTAACATGCTAGCAGTAGGAGGTACTCGGGGCGATATCTCAACCATAGGGAATTATTTATTTTTTATAAAATTATATACTATTCTACTCTTTCAATTTTGCTTTTTGTCGATGTTGGCCTCGCCGCAAGCTTTCTAGAAAAAAAAGTATGCCCCGATCGAACAACGGATGCAAAACCTATGCTCGTTTTAGGTTATAGGTCTCCTCTTTCATGTGCTTACACCCACGATGTGCTGAACCGCGTGGCCGAAGGACGTGGGTTACCTTCCATGGTTCCTTGTGAAGCTATAAACTCGATAGTCTAGGCGTGGTTCATGATACGGTGGGCGAGTCCTCCACCGCGATGGAGTTCGACATTGTATTGAATGTAACATGCTAGCAGTAGGAGGTACTCGCGGTGATATCTCAACCATAGGGAATTATTTATTTTTTATAAAATTATATACCATTCTACTCATTGAATTTTGCTTTTTGTCAATGTTGGCCTTGCTCCAAGCTTTCTAGAAAAAAAAGTATGCCACGATGGGACAATGGATGCAAAAGTTATGCTCGTTTTTGGTTATTGGTCTCCTTTTTCGTGTGCTTACATCCACGATGTGATGAACCACATGCCCGAATGATATGGGTTACCTACCATGGTTCCTTGTATACCCATAAATGTGGTAGTCTAGGCGCGGTTCATGATATGATGGGCGAGTCCTCCACCGCGATGGAGTTCGACGTTGTATTGAATGTAACATGCTAGCAGTAGAAGGTACTCAGGGCGGTATCTCAACCATAGGGAAGTATTTATTTTTTATAAAATTATATACTATTCTACTCATTGAATGTCACTTTTTGTCGGTATTGGCCTCGCCGCAAGCTTTCTAGAAAAAAAGTATGCCCCGAACGGACAATGGACACAAAAGTTACGCTCGTTTTAGGTTATAGGTCTCATTTTTTGTGTGCTTACACCCACGTTGTGCTGAACCGCATGGCCGAGGGATGTGGGTTACCTTCCATGGTTCCTTGTGAACCTATAAACTCGGTAGTCTTGGCGCGGTTCATGACACGGTGGGCGAGTCCTCCACCACGATGGTGTCCGACGCTGTATTGAATGTAGCATGCTGGCAGTAGGAGGTATTCGGGGCAGTATCTTAACCATAGGGAAGTATTTATTTTGTAAAAAATTATATACTATTCTACTCTTTGAATTTCGCTTTTTGTCGATGTTGGCCTCGCCGCAAGCTTTCTAGAAAAAAAAGTATGCCCCGATTAGACAACGGATGCAAAAGTTACGCTCGTTTTAGGTTATAGGTCTCCTTTTTCATGTGCTTACACCCACGGTGTGCTGAACCACGTGGACAAAGGATGTGGGTTACCTTCCATGGTTCCTTGTGTAGCCATAAACTCGATAGTCTAGGCATCATTCATGATATGGTGGGCGAGTCCTCCACCGCGATGGAGTTCGACGCTGTATTGATTGTAACATGCTAGCAGTAGGAGGTACTCGGGGCGATATCTCAACCATAGGGAATTATTTATTTTTTATAAAATTATATACTATTCTACTCTTTGAATTTTACTTTTTGTTGGTGTTGGCCTCATGGCAAGCTTTCTAGAAAAAAAAGTATGCCCCAAACGGACAAGGGACACAAAAGTTACGATCATTTTAGGTTATAGGTCTCCTTTTTCATGTGCTTACACCCAAATGTGTGCTGAACCGCGTGGCCGAGGGATGTGGGCTACCTTCCATGGTTCCTTGTGTACCCATAAACTCGGTAGTCAAGGCGCGGTGCATCGTAGGGTGGGTGAGTCCTCCATCGCGATGGAGTTCGATGCTGTATTGAATGTAACATGCTAGCTGTAGGAGGTATTCAGGATGGTATCTCAACCATAGGGAAGTATTTATTTTGTAAAAAATTATATACTATTCTACTCTTTGAATTTTGCTTTTTATCGGTGTTGGTCTCGTCGCAAGCTTTCTAGCAAAAAAAAATATGCCCCAATCAGACAATGGATGCAAAAGTTTTGCTCGTTTTAGGTTACAGGTCTCCTTTTTCTTGTGGTTACATCCACAGTACGATGAACCGCGTGCCCGAATGATGTGGGGTACCTTCCATGGTTCCTTGTGTACCCCTAAATGCAGTAGTCTAGGCGTGGTTCGTGATATGGTGGGCGAGTCCTCCACCCCGATGGAGTTCGACGTTGTATTGAATGTAACATGCTAGCAGTAGGTGGTACTCGGGGCAGTATCTCAACCATAGGGAAGTATTTATTTTTTATCAAATTAGATACTATTCTACTCTTTGAATTTCACTTTTTCTCTGTGTTGTCCTCACCGCAAGGTTTCTAGAAAACAAGTATGCCCCGAACGGACAAGGGACGCAAAAGTTACGCTCGTTTTATGTTATAGGTCTTCTTTTTCGTGAGTAGGAGGTATTCGCGGTGGTATCTGAACCATAGGGAAGTATTTATTTTGTAAAAAAATATATACTATTCTACTCTTTGAATTTCACTTTTTGTCGGTGTTGGCCATGCTGCAAGCTTTCTAGAAAAAAAGTATGCCCCAAACGAACAAGGGACGCAAAAGTTATGATCATTTTAGGTTATAGGTCTCCTCTTTCATGTACTTACACCCACGTTGTGCTGAACCGCGTGGCCGAGGGATGTGGGTTACTTTCCATGGTTCCTTGTGTACCTATAAACTTAGTAGTCAAGGCGCGGTGCATCGTAGGGTGGGCAAGTCCTCCACCATGATGGAGTTAGACGCTATATTGAATGTAACATGCTAGCAGTAGGAGGTATTCGGGGCGGTATCTCAACAATAGGGAAGTATTTATTTTGTAAAAAATTATATACTATTCTGCTCTTTGAATTTTGCTTTTTATCGATGTTGGCCTTGTCGCAAGATTTCCTGAAAAAAAAGTATGGCCCGATCGGACAATGGATGTGAAAGTTATGCTCGTTTTAGGTTATAGGTCTCCTTTTTCGTGTGCTTACATCCACGATGTCATGAACCGCGTACCCGAATGATATGGGGTACCTTCCATGGTTCCTTGTGTATCCCTAAACGTAGTAGTCTAGGCACGGTTCATGATATGGTGGGTGAGTCCTCCACCGCGATGGAGTTAGACACTGTATTGAATATAACATGCTAGCAGTAGGAGGTACACGGGGCAGTATCTCAACCATAGGGAAGTATTTATTTTTTATAAAATTATATACTATTCTACTCTTTGAATTTCGCTTTTTCTCGGTGTTGGCCTCGCCGCAAGCTTTCTAGAAAACAAGTATGCCCCAAACGAACAAGGTACACAAATGTTACGCTCGTTTTATGTTATAGGTCTTCTTTTTCGTGAGTAGTAGGTATTCGGGGCGGTATCTCAACCAAAGGGAAGTATTTATTTTGTAAAAAATTATATACTATTCTACTCTTTGAATTTCGCTTTTTGTCGGTGTTGGCCATGCTGCAAGCTTTCCAGGAAAAAAGTATGCCCCAAACAGACAATGGATGCAAAACTTACGATCGTTTTAGGTTATAGGTCTCCTTTTTCATGTGCTTACACCCATGGTGTGTTGAACCGCGTGGCCGAGGGATGTAGGTTACCTTCTATGGTTCCTTGTGTACCCATAAACTCGGTAGTCAAGGCGCGGTGCATTGTAGGTTGGGCAAGTCCTCCACCGTGATGGAGTTCGACGCTGTATTAAATGTAACATTCTAGCAGTAGGAGGTACTCTGGGCAATATCTCGACCATAGGGAAGTATTTATTTTGTAAAAAATATATACTATTCTACTATTTGAATTTTGCATTTTTTCGATGTTGGCCTTGCCGCAAGCTTTCTAGAAAAAAAAAGTATGCCCCGATCGGACAATGGATGTAAAAGTTGTGCTCGTTTTAGGTTATAGGTCTCCTTTTTCTTGTGCTTACATCCACGGTGTGATGAACCGCGTGCCCGAATGATATGGGGTACCTTCCATGGTTCCTTGTGTACCCATAAACGTAGTAGTCTAGGCGCGGTTCATGATATGGTGGGCGAGTCCACCACCGCGATAGAGTTCGACGCTGTATTGAATGTGACATGCTAGCAGTAGGAGGTACTCGGGGCAGTGTCTCAACCATAGGGAAGTATTTATTTTTTATAAAATTATATACTATTCTACTATTTGAATTTATCTTTTTCTCGGTGTTGGCCTCGCCGCAAGCTTTCTAGAAAACAAGTATGTCACGAACGGAAAAGGTACGCAAATGTTACGCTCGTTTTAGGTTATAGGTCTTCTTTTTCGTTAGTAGGAGGTATTCGGGGCGGTATCTCAACCATAGGGAATTATTTATTTTGTACAAAATTATATACTATTCTACTCTCTGAATTTCGGTTTTTGTCGGTGTTGGCCATGCAGCATGCTTTCTAGAAAAAAAGTATGCCCCAAACGGACAAGGGACACAAAAGTTATGATCGTTTTAGGTTATAGGTCTCCTTTTTCATGTGCTTACACCCACGGTGTGCTGAACCGCATGGCCGAGGGATGTGGGTTACCTTCAATGGTTCCTTGTGTACCCATAAACTCGGTAGTCAAGGCGCGGTGCATCGTAGGGTGGGCAAGTCCTCCACAATGATGGATTTCGACGCTATATTGAATGTAACATGCTTACAGTAGGAGGTATTCGGTACGGTATCTCAATAATAGAGAAGTATTTATTTTGTAAAAAATTATATACCATTCTACTCTTTGAATTTCGCTTTTTATCGGTGTTGGTCTCGTCGCAAGCTTTCTAGAAAAAAAAAAGTATGCCCCAATCGGACAATGGATGCAAAAGTTATGCTTGTTTTAGGTTATAGGTCTCCTTTTTCTTGTGCTTACATCCACGGTGTGATGAACCGCGTGCCCAAATGATGTGGGGTACCTTCCATGGTTCCTTGTGTACCCCTAAACGCAGTAGTCTAGGCATGGTTCATGATATGGTGGGCGAATCCTCCACCGCGATGGAGTTTGACGCTGTATTGAGTGTAATATGCTAGCAGTAGGAGGTACTCAGGGCATTATCTCAACCATAGGGAAATATTTATTTTGTAAAAAATTATATACTATTCTACTCTTTGAATTTTACTTTTTCCCAGTTTTGTCCTTGCCGCAAGCTTTCTAGAAAACAAGTATGCCCCGAACAGACAAGGGTCTTCTTTTTCGTGAGTAGGAGGTATTCGGGGCGGTATCTCAACCATAGGGGAGGATTTATTTTGTAAAAAATTATATACTATTCTACTCTTTGAATTTTTCTTTTTGTCGGTGTTGGCCATGCCGCAAGCTTTCTACAAAAAAAGTATGCCCCAAACGGACAAGGGACACAAAAGTTACGATCGTTTTAGGTTATAGATCTCCTTTTTCATGTGCTTACACCCACGGTGTGCTGAACCGTGCGGCCGAGGGATGTGGGTTCCCTTCCATGGTTCCTTGTGTACCCATTAACTCGAAAGTCAAGGCACGGTGCATCGTAGAGTGGGCAAGTCCTCCATCGTGATGGAGTTCGACGCTGTATTGAATGTAACATGCCAGCAGTAGGAGGTATTCGGGGTGGTATCTCAACAATAGGGAAGTATTTATTTTGTAAAAAATTATATACTATTCTACTCATTGAATTCCGCTTTTTTGTCAGTGTTGGCCTCATTGCAAGCTTTCTAGAAAAAAAAAGTATGCCCCGATCGGACAACGGATGCAAAAGTTATGCTCGTTTTAGGTTATAGGTATCCTTTTTCTTGTGCTTACATCCACGATGTGATGAACCGCGTGCCCAAATGATGTTGGGTACCTTCCATGGTTCCTTGTGTACCCCTAAATGCAGTAGTCTAGGCGTGGTTCATGATATGGTGGGCGAGTCCTCCACCGAGATGGAGTTCGATGTTGTATTGAATGTAACATGCTAGCAGTAGGAGGTACTCATGGCGGTATCTCAACCATAGGGAAATATTTATTTTGTAAAAAATTATATACTATTCTACTCTTTGAATTTTGCTTTTGTCGGTGTTGGCCTCACCGCAAGCTTTCTAGAAAAAAGTACGCCCCGAACGGACAAGGGGCACAAAAGTTACGCTCATTTTAGGTTATAGGTCTCATTTTTTGTGTTCTTACACCCACGGTGTGCTGAACTGCATGGCCGAGGGATGTGGGTTACCTTCCATCATTCCTTGTGTACCGATAAACTCGATAGTCTAGGTGCGATTCATGAGACGGTGGATGAATCCTCCCCCGCGATGGAGTTCGATGCTATATTGAATGTAACATGCTGGTAGTAGGAGATATTCGGGATGGTATCTCAACCATAGGGAAGTATTTATTTTGTAAAAAATTATATACTATTCTGCTCTTTGAATTTCGCTTTTTGTCGGTGTTGGCCTCGCCACAAGCTTTCTAGAAAAAAAAGTATGCCCTGATCGGACAACGGATGCAAAAGTTATGCTCATTTTAGGTTATTGATCTCCTTTTTTGTGTGCTTACACCCATGGTGGGCTGAACCGCGTGGCTGAGGGACGTGGGTTACCTTCCATTGTTCCTTGTGTACCGATAAACTCGATACTCTAGGTGCGGTTCATGAGACGGTGGGTGAATCCTCCACCGCGATGGAGTTTGATGCTATATTGTATGTAACATGCTGGTAGTAGGAGATATTCGGGACGGTATCTCAATCATAGGGAAGTATTTTTTTTAAAAAAATTATATACTATTCTGCTCTTTGAATTTTGCTTTTTGTCGGTATTGGCCTCGCCACAAGCTTTCTAGAAAAAAAAGTATGCCCTGATCGGACAACAGATGCAAAAGTTATTCTCATTTTAGGTTATTGATCTCCTTTTTCATGTGCTTACACCCACGGTGTGCTGAACCGCGTGGCTGAGGGATGTGGGTTACCTTCCATGGTTCCTTGTGTACCCATAAACTCGGTAGTTTAGGCGCGGTTCATGATACGATGGGCGAGTCCTCCACCACAATGGAGTTCAACGTTGTATTGAATGTAACATGCTGGCAGTAGGAGGTATTCTGGGTGGTACCTCAACCATAGGGAAGTATTTATTTTGTAAAAAATTATATACTATTCTACTCTTTTAATTTTGCATTTTGTCGGTGTTGGCCTCGCCGCAAGCTTTTTAGAAAAGAAATGTATGCCCCAAACGGATAACGGACGGTAAAGTTATGCTCATTTTAGGTTATAGGTCTCATTTTTCGTGTGCTTACACCCACGGTGTGCTGAACCGCGTGGCCGAGGGATGTGGTTTGCCTTCCATGGTTCCTTGTGTACGCATAAACTCGGCAGTCTAGGCTCGGTTCATGATACGTTGGGCGAGTCCTCCACCGCGATGGAGTTCGATGCTGTATTGAATGTAACATGCTGGCAGTAGGAGGTATTCTAGGCGGTATCTCAACCATAGGGAAGTATTTATTTTGTAAAAAATTATATACTATTCTACTCTTTGAATTTCGCTTTTTGTCGGTGTTGGCCTTGTTGCAAGCTTTCTAGAAAAAAAAGTATGCCCCGATCGGACAATGGATGCAAAAGTTATGCTCGTTTTAGGTTAGCCGAGGGATGTGGGTTACCTACCATGGTTCATTGTGTACCCATAAACTCGGTAGTCTAGGCACGGTTCATGATATGGTAGGCGAGTCCTCCACTGTGATGGAGTTCGATGCTGTATTGAATGTAACATGCTGGCAGTAGGAAGTATTCTAGTCGGTATCTCAACCATAGGGAAGTATTTATTTTGTAAAAAATTATATACTATTCTACTCTTTGAATTTCACTTTTTGTCGGTGTTGGCCTTGCTGCAAGCTTTCCTAAAAAAAAGTATGCCCCGATCAGACAACAGATGCAAAAGTTATGCTCGTTTTAGGTTATTGTTCTCCTTTTTGTGTGCTTACACCCACGGTGGGCTGAACCGCGTGGCTGAGGGATGTGGGTTACCTCCATGGTTCCTTGTGTACCCATAAACTCGGTAGTCTAGGCACGGTTCATGATACGATGGGCGAGTCCTCCACCACAATGGAGTTCACGTTGTATTGAATGTAACATGCTGGCAGTAGGAGGTATTCTGGGTGGTATCTCAACCAGGTAGGTTGTATTGATTTCACTTTTTTGTCGGTGTTGCGCGTCGCTGCAAGCTTTCCTAGAAAAAAAAGTATGCCCCGAGTCCTGGACAATGGATACCAAAAGTTAGGCTCATTTAGGTTATAGGTCATTTT
>MU847823.1:0-33478 GCA_032690845.1 Eleusine coracana subsp. coracana
TGTCTCACGGTTGCACCATTCGTTGTCCATCCTCGATTGTCCTCGCCGGTGATACGGTGGCAATCGAGCTTGATGACATTGAATGGGCATCCCGTACGGCCTCTTTTCATCGACGTCACAGTATAGCTCGATTGGATTGACTCGCCTTACCTGTACT
This sequence comes from Eleusine coracana subsp. coracana, assembly GCA_032690845.1. Lineage (NCBI taxonomy): Eukaryota > Viridiplantae > Streptophyta > Magnoliopsida > Poales > Poaceae > Eleusine > Eleusine coracana. The sequence continues at coordinate 158 of MU847823.1, forward strand.
TTGTTGGTTCTAGCTGGTGATACGGTGGCCACCGACTATAACGACATGGGACGAGTAATTATGCGATGATGGGATGTCTCATGGTTGTTCCATTCCTTGTCCATCCTCGACGGTCCTCGCTGGAAATACAGTGGCAATCGAGCATGATGACATTGAATGATCTTCCCGTAAGACCTCTTCTGATCAACGTCATAGTGTGACCCAATTGGTTTGGCTCACCTTGTCTGTGCTTCGTTGGTTCTAGCCGGTGATATGGTGGCCACCGAGTATAACGACATGGGACGAGTAATTATGCGAGGATGTGATGTCTCACAGTTGCTCCATTCCTTGTCCATCCTCGATGGTCCTCACCGGTGATGCGGTGGCAATAGAGCATGATGACATTGAATGGGCATCCCGTAAGGCCTCTTCTCATCGACGTCACATTATGGCTTGATTGGTTTGACTCGCCTTGTCTGTACTTCGTTGGTTCTAGCCGGTGATACGGTGGCCACCGAGTATAACGACATGGGATGAGTAATTATGCGATGATGGGATGTCTCACGGTTGCTCCATTCCTTGTCCATCCTTGACGGTCCTCGCTGGTGATACGGTGGCAATCGAGCATGATGACATTGAATGGTCTTCCCGTAAGACCTCTTCTCATCAACGTCATAGTGTGACCCGATTGGTTTGGCTCGCCTTGTCTGTGCTTCGTTGGTTCTAGCCGGTAATATGGTGGCCACCGAGTATAACGATATGGGACGAATAATTAGGCGATGATGGGATGTCTCATGGTTGCTCCATTCCTTGTCCATCATCGACGGTCCTCGCTGGTGATACGGTGGCAATCGAGCATGATGACATTGAATGGTCTTCCCGTAAGACCTCTTCTCATCAACGTCATAGTGTGACGCGATTGGTTTGGCTCGCCTTGTCTGTACTTCGTTGGTTCTAGCCGGTAATACCTTGGCCACCGAGTATAAAGACATGGAACGAGTAATTATGCGATGATGGGATGTCTCACGGTTGCACCATTCGTTGTCCATCCTCGATTGTCCTCGCCGGTGATACGGTGGCAATCGAGCTTGATGACATTGAATGGGCATCCCGTACGGCCTCTTTTCATCGACGTCACAGTATAGCTCGATTGGATTGACTCGCCTTACCTGTACTTTGTTGGTTCTAGCTGGTGATACGGTGGCCACCGACTATAACGACATGGGACGAGTAATTATGCGATGATGGGATGTCTCATGGTTGTTCCATTCCTTGTCCATCCTCGACGGTCCTCGCTGGGAAATACAGTGGCAATCGAGCATGATGACATTGAATGATCTTCCCGTAAGACCTCTTCTGATCAACGTCATAGTGTGACCCAATTGGTTTGGCTCACCTTGTCTGTGCTTCGTTGGTTCTAGCCGGTGATATGGTGGCCACCGAGTATAACGACATGGGACGAGTAATTATGCGAGGATGTGATGTCTCACAGTTGCTCCATTCCTTGTCCATCCTCGATGGTCCTCACCGGTGATGCGGTGGCAATAGAGCATGATGACATTGAATGGGCATCCCGTAAGGCCTCTTCTCATCGACGTCACATTATGGCTTGATTGGTTTGACTCGCCTTGTCTGTACTTCGTTGGTTCTAGCCGGTGATACGGTGGCCACCGAGTATAACGACATGGGATGAGTAATTATGCGATGATGGGATGTCTCACGGTTGCTCCATTCCTTGTCCATCCTTGACGGTCCTCGCTGGTGATACGGTGGCAATCGAGCATGATGACATTGAATGGTCTTCCCGTAAGACCTCTTCTCATCAACGTCATAGTGTGACCCGATTGGTTTGGCTCGCCTTGTCTGTGCTTCGTTGGTTCTAGCCGGTAATATGGTGGCCACCGAGTATAACGATATGGGACGAATAATTAGGCGATGATGGGATGTCTCATGGTTGCTCCATTCCTTGTCCATCATCGACGGTCCTCGCTGGTGATACGGTGGCAATCGAGCATGATGACATTGAATGGTCTTCCCGTAAGACCTCTTCTCATCAACGTCATAGTGTGACGCGATTGGTTTGGCTCGCCTTGTCTGTGCTTTGTTGGTTCTAGCCGGTAATATGGTGGCCACCGAGTATAACGATATGGGACGAATAATTAGGCGATGATGGGATGTCTCATGGTTGCTCCATTCCTTGTCCATCATCGACGGTCCTCGCTGGTGATACGGTGGCAATCGAGCATGATGACATTGAATGGTCTTCCCGTAAGACCTCTTCTCATCAACGTCATAGTGTGACGCGATTGGTTTGGCTCGCCTTGTCTGTACTTCGTTGGTTCTAGCCGGTAATACCGTGGCCACCGAGTATAAAGACATGGAACGAGTAATTATGCGATGATGGGATGTCTCACGGTTGCACCATTCCGTTGTCCATCCTCGATTGTCCTCGCCGGTGATACGGTGGCAATCGAGCATGATGACATTGAATGGGCATCCCGTACGGCCTCTTTCATCGACGTCACAGTATAGCTCGATTGGATTGACTCGCCTTGTCTGTACTTCGTTGGTTCTAGCCGGTGAATATGGTGGCCACCGAGTATAACGACATGGGACGAGTAATTATGCGATGATGGGATGTCTCATGGTTGTTCCATTCCTTGTCCATCCTCGACGGTCCTCGCTGGTGATACGGTGGCAATCGAGCATGATGACATTGAATGGTCTTCCCGTAAGACCTCTTCTCATCAACGTCATAGTGTGACGCCGATTGGTTTGGCTCGCCTTGTCTGTGCTTTCGTTGGTTCTAGCCGGTAATATGGTGGCCACCGAGTATAACGATATGGGACGAGTAATTATGCGATGATGGGATGTCTCATGGTTGCTCCATTCCTTGTCCATCATCGACGGTCCTCGCTGGTGATACGGTGGCAATCGAGCATGATGACATTGAATGGTCTTCCCGTAAGACCTCTTCTCATCAACGTCATAGTGTGACGCGATTGGTTTGGCTCGCCTTGTCTGTACTTCGTTGGTTCTAGCCGGTAATACCGTGGCCACCGAGTATAAAGACATGGAACGAGTAATTATGCGATGATGGGATGTCTCACGGTTGCACCATTCGTTGTCCATCCTCGATTGTCCTCGCCGGTGATACGGTGGCAATCGAGCTTGATGACATTGAATGGGCATCCCGTACGGCCTCTTTTCATCGACGTCACAGTATAGCTCGATTGGATTGACTCGCCTTACCTATACTTTGTTGGTTCTAGCCTGGTGATACGGTGGCCACCGACTATAACGACATGGGACGAGTAATTATGCGATGATGGGATGTCTCATGGTTGTTCCATTCCTTGTCCATCCTCGACGGTCCTCGCTGGAATACAGTGGCAATCGAGCATGATGACATTGAATGATCTTCCCGTAAGACCTCTTCTGATCAACGTCATAGTGTGACCCAATTGGTTTGGCTCACCTTGTCTGTGCTTCGTTGGTTCTAGCCGGTGATATGGTGGCCACCGAGTATAACGACATGGGACGAGTAATTATGCGAGGATGTGATGTCTCACAGTTGCTCCATTCCTTGTCCATCCTCGATGGTCCTCACCGGTGATGCGGTGGCAATAGAGCATGATGACATTGAATGGGCATCCCGTAAGGCCTCTTCTCATCGACGTCACATTATGGCTTGATTGGTTTGACTCGCCTTGTCTGTACTTCGTTGGTTCTAGCCGGTGATACGGTGGCCACCGAGTATAACGACATGGGATGAGTAATTATGCGATGATGGGATGTCTCACGGTTGCTCCATTCCTTGTCCATCCTTGACGGTCCTCGCTGGTGATACGGTGGCAATCGAGCATGATGACAGTGAATGGTCTTCCCGTAAGACCTCTTCTCATCAACGTCATAGTGTGACCCGATTGGTTTGGCTCGCCTTGTCTGTGCTTCATTGGTTCTAGCCGGTAATATGGTGGCCACCGAGTATAACGATATGGGACGAATAATTAGGCGATGATGGGATGTCTCATGGTTGCTCCATTCCTTGTCCATCATCGACGGTCCTCGCTGGTGATACGGTGGCAATCGAGCATGATGACATTGAATGGTCTTCCCGTAAGACCTCTTCTCATCAACGTCATAGTGTGACGCGATTGGTTTGGCTCGCCTTGTCTGTACTTCGTTGGTTCTAGCCGGTAATACCGTGGCCACCGAGTATAAAGACATGGAACGAGTAATTATGCGATGATGGGATGTCTCATGGTTGCACCATTCGTTGTCCATCCTCGATTGTCCTCGCCGGTGATACGGTGGCAATCGAGCTTGATGACATTGAATGGGCATCCCGTACGGCCTCTTTTCATCGACGTCACAGTATAGCTCGATTGGATTGACTCGCCTTACCTGTACTTTGTTGGTTCTAGCTGGTGATACGGTGGCCACCGACTATAACGACATGGGACGAGTAATTATGCGATGATGGGATGTCTCATGGTTGTTCCATTCCTTGTCCATCCTCGACGGTCCTCGCTGGGAAATACAGTGGCAATCGAGCATGATGACATTGAATGATCTTCCCGTAAGACCTCTTCTGATCAACGTCATAGTGTGACCCAATTGGTTTGGCTCACCTTGTCTGTGCTTCGTTGGTTCTAGCCGGTGATATGGTGGCCACCGAGTATGACGACATGGGACGAGTAATTATGCGATGATGGGATGTCTCACGGTTGCTCCATTCCTTGTGCATCCTCGGTGGATCACGCCGGTGATTTTGTGGAAATCGAGCATAATGACATTGAATGGGCATCCCGTAAGGCCTCTTCTCATCAACATCACATTATGGCCGATTGGTTTGACTCGCCTTGTCTATACTTCGTTGGTTCTAGCCGGTGATACGGTGGCCACCGAGTATAACGACATGGGGTGAGTAATTATGCGATGATGGGATGTCTCACGGTTGCTCCATTCCTTGTCCATCCTTGACGGTCCTCGCTGGTGATACGGTGGCAATCGAGCATGATGACATTGAATGGTCTTCCCGTAAGACCTCTTCTCATCAACGTCATAGTGTGACCCGATTGGTTTGGCTCGCCTTGTCTGTACTTCGTTGGTTCTAGCCGGTAATACGGTGGCCACCGAGTATAAAGACATGGGACGAGTAATTATGCGATGATGGGATGTCTCACGGTTGCACCATTCCTTGTCCATCCTCGATGGTCCTCGCCAGTGATACGGTGGCAATCGAGCTTGATGACATTGAATGGGCATCTCGTACGGCCTCTTTTCATCGACGTCACAGTATAGCTCGATTGGATTGACTCGCCTTACCTGTACTTTGTTGGTTCTAGCCGGTGAAACGGTGGCCACCGAGTATAACGACATGGGACGAGTAATTATGCGATGATGGGATGTCTCATGGTTGTTCCATTCCTTGTCCATCCTCGACGGTCCTCGCTGGTGATACAGTGGCAATCGAGCATGATGACATTGAATGGTCTTCCCGTAAGACCTCTTCTCATCAACGTCATAGTGTGACCCGATTGGTTTGGCTCGCCTTGTCTGTGCTTCGTTGGTTCTAGCCGGTAATATGGTGGGCACCGAATATAAAGATATGGGACGAGTAATTATGCGATGATGGGATGTCTCACGGTTGCTCCATTCCTTGTGCATCCTCGGTGGTCCTCGCCGGTGATACGGTGGCAATTAAGCATGATGACATTGAATGGGCATCCCGTGCGGCCTCTTTTCATCGACGTCACAGTATAGCTCGATTGGATTGACTCGCCTTACCTTTACTTTGTTTGTTCTAGCCGGTGATACGATGGCCACCGAGTATAACGACATGGGACGAGTAATTATGCGATGATGGGATGTCTCATGGTTGTTCCATTCCTTGTCCATCCTCGACGGTCCTCGCTGGTGATACAGTGGCAATCGAGCATGATGACATTGAATGATCTTCCCGTAAGACCTCTTCTCATCAACGTCATAGTGTGACCCAATTGGTTTGGCTCACCTTGTCGGTGCTTTGTTGGTTCTAGCCGGTAATATGGTGGCCACCGAGTATAACGATATGGGACGAGTAATTATGAGATGATGGGATGTCCCACGGTTGCTCCATTCCTTGTCCATCATCGACGGTCCTCGCTGGTGATACGGTGGCAATCAAGCATGATGACATTGAATGGTCTTCCCGTAGGACCTCTTCCCATCAACGTCATAGTGTATCCCGATTAGTTTGGCTCGCCTTGTCTGTACTTCATTGGTTCTAGCCGGTAATACGGTGGCCACCGAGTATAAAGACATGGGACGAGTAATTATGCGATGATGGGATGTCTCACGGTTGCACCATTCCTTGTCCATCCTCGATGGTCCTCGCCAGTGATACGGTGGCAATCGAGCTTGATGACATTGAATGATCTTCCCGTAAGACCTCTTCTCATCAACGTCATAGTGTGACCCAATTAGTTTGGCTCACCTTGTCTGTGCTTTGTTGGTTCTAGCCGGTGATATGGTGGCCACCGAGTATGACGACATGGGACGAGTAATTATGCGATGATGGGATGTCTCACGGTTGCTCCATTCCTTGTGCATCCTCGGTGGTCCACGCCGGTGATTTTGTGGAAATCGAGCATAATGACATTGAATGGGCATCCCGTAAGGCCTCTTCTCATCAACATCACATTATGGCCGATTGGTTTGACTCGCCTTGTCTATACTTTTTTGGTTCTTGCCGGTGATACGGTGGCCACTGAGTATAACGACATGGGACGAGTAATTATGCGATGATGAGATGTCTCACGGTTGCTCCATTCCTTGTCCATCCTCGATGGTCCTAGCCGGTGATGCGGTGGCAATAGAGCATGACGACATTGAATGGGCATCCCGTAAGGCCTCTTCTCATCGACGTCACATTATGGCTTGATTGGTTTGACTCGCCTTGTCTGTACTTCGTTGGTTCTAGCCGGTGATACGGTGGCCACCGAGTATAAAGATATGGGACGAGTAATTATGCGATGATGGGATGTCTCACGGTTGCTCCATTCCTTGTCCATCATCGACGGTCCTCGCTGGTGATACCGTGGCAATCGAGCATGATGACATTGAATGATCTTCCCATAAGACCTCTTCTCATCAACGTCATAGTGTGACCCGATTGGTTTGGCTCACCTTGTCTGTACTTCGTTGGTTCTAGCCGGTAATACGGTGGCCACCGAGTATAAAGACATGGAACGAGTAATTATGCGATGATGGGATGTCTCACGGTTGCTCCATTCCTTGTGCATCCTCGGTGGTCCTCGCCGGTGATACGGTGGCAATTAAGCATGATGACATTGAATGGGCATCCCGTGCGGCCTCTTTTCATCGACGTCACAGTATAGCTCGATTGGATTGACTCGCCTTACCTGTACTTTGTTGGTTCTAGCCGGTGATACGGTGGCCACCGAGTATAACGACATGGGACGAGTAATTATGCGATGATGGGATGTCTCATGGTTGTTCCATTCCTTGTCCATCCTCGACGGTCCTCGCTGGTGATACAGTGGCAATCGAGCATGATGACATTGAATGATCTTCCCGTAAGACCTCTTCTCATCAACGTCATAGTGTGACCCAATTGGTTTGGCTCACCTTGTCTGTGCTTTGTTGGTTCTAGCCGGTAATATGGTGGCCACGGAGTATAACGATATGGGACGAGTAATTATGAGATGATGGGATGTCTCACGGTTGCTCCATTCCTTGTCCATCATCGACGGTCCTCGCTGGTGATACGGTGGCAATCAAGCATGATGACATTGAATGGTCTTCCCGTAAGACCTCTTCTCATCAACGTCATAGTGTAACCCGATTAGTTTGGCTCGCCTTGTCTGTACTTCGTTGGTTCTAGCCGGTAATACGGTGGCCACCGAGTATAAAGACATGGGACGAGTAATTATGCGATGATGGGATGTCTCACGGTTGCACCATTCCTTGTCCATCCTCGATGGTCCTCGCCAGTGATACGGTGGCAATCGAGCTTGATGACATTGAATGATCTTCCCGTAAGACCTCTTCTCGTCAACGTCATAGTGTGACCCAATTGGTTTGGCTCACCTTGTCTGTGCTTTGTTGGTTCTAGCCGGTGATATGGTGGCCACCGAGTATGACGACATGGGACGAGTAATTATGCGATGATGGGATGTCTCACGGTTGCTCCATTCCTTGTGCATCCTCGGTGGTCCACGCCGGTGATTTTGTGGAAATCGAGCATAATGACATTGAATGGGCATCTCGTAAGGCCTCTTCTCATCAACATCACATTATGGCCGATTGGTTTGACTCGCCTTGTCTATACTTTTTTGGTTCTTGCCGGTGATACGGTGGCCACTGAGTATAACGACATGGGACGAGTAATTATGCGATGATGAGATGTCTCACGGTTGCTCCATTCCTTGTCCATCCTCGATGGTCCTAGCCGGTGATGCGGTGGCAATAGAGCATGACGACATTGAATGGGCATCCCGTAAGGCCTCTTCTCATCGACGTCACATTATGGCTTGATTGGTTTGACTCGCCTTGTCTGTACTTCGTTGGTTCTAGCCGGTGACACGGTGGCCACCGAGTATAACGACATGGGGTGAGTAATTATGCGATGATGGGATGTCTCATGGTTGCTCCATTCCTTGTGCATCCTCGGTGGTCCTCGCCGGTGATACGGTGGCAATTAAGCATGATGACATTGAATGGGCATCCCGTGCGGCCTCTTTTCATCGACGTCACAGTATAGCTCGATTGGATTGACTCGCCTTACCTGTACTTTGTTGGTTCTAGCCGGTGATACGGTGGCCACCGAGTATAACGACATGGGACGAGTAATTATGCGATGATGGGATGTCTCATGGTTGTTCCATTCCTTGTCCATCCTCGACGGTCCTCGCTGGTGATACAGTGGCAATCGAGCATGATGACATTGAATGATCTTCCCGTAAGACCTCTTCTCATCAACGTCATAGTGTGACCCAATTGGTTTGGCTCACCTTGTCTGTGCTTTGTTGGTTCTAGCCGGTAATATGGTGGCCACGGAGTATAACAATATGGGACGAGTAATTATGAGATGATGGGATGTCTCACGGTTGCTCCATTCCTTGTCCATCATCGACGGTCCTCGCTGGTGATACGGTGGCAATCAAGCATGATGACATTGAATGGTCTTCCCGTAAGACCTCTTCTCATCAACGTCATAGTGTAACCCGATTAGTTTGGCTCGCCTTGTCTGTACTTCGTTGGTTCTAGCCGGTAATACGGTGGCCACCGAGTATAAAGACATGGGACGAGTAATTATGCGATGATGGGATGTCTCACGGTTGCACCATTCCTTGTCCATCCTCGATGGTCCTCGCCAGTGATACGGTGGCAATCGAGCTTGATGACATTGAATGATCTTCCCGTAAGACCTCTTCTCATCAACGTCATAGTGTGACCCAATTGGTTTGGCTCACCTTGTCTGTGCTTCGTTGGTTCTAGCCGGTGATATGGTGGCCACCGAGTATGACGACATGGGACGAGTAATTATGCGATGATGGGATGTCCTCACGGTTGCTCCATTCCTTGTGCATCCTCGTGGTCCACGCGGTGATTTTGTGGAAATCGAGCATAATGACATTGAATGGGCATCCGTAAGGCCTCTTCTCATCACATCACATTATGGGCCGATTGGTTTGACTCGCCTTGTCTATACTTTTTTGGTTCTAGCCGGTGATACGGTGGCCACTGAGTATAACGACATGGGACGAGTAATTATGCGATGATGAGATGTCTCACGGTTGCTCCATTCCTTGTCCATCCTCGATGGTCCTAGCCGGTGATAGCGGTGGCAATAGAGCATGACGACATTGAATGGGCATCCCGTAAGGCCTCTTCTCATCGACGTCACATTATGGCTTGATTGGTTTGACTCGCCTTGTCTGTACTTCGTTGGTTCTAGCCGGTGACACGGTGGCCACCGAGTATAACGACATGGGGTGAGTAATTATGCGATGATGGGATGTCTCATGGTTGCTCCATTCCTTGTGCATCCTCGGTGGTCCTCGCCGGTGATACGGTGGCAATTAAGCATGATGACATTGAATGGGCATCCCGTGCGGCCTCTTTTCATCGACGTCACAGTATAGCTCGATTGGATTGACTCGCCTTACCTGTACTTTGTTGGTTCTAGCCGGTGATACGGTGGCCACCGAGTATAACGACATGGGACGAGTAATTATGCGATGATGGGATGTCTCATGGTTGTTCCATTCCTTGTCCATCCTCGACGGTCCTCGCTGGTGATACAGTGGCAATCGAGCATGATGACATTGAATGATCTTCCCGTAAGACCTCTTCTCATCAACGTCATAGTGTGACCCAATTGGTTTGGCTCACCTTGTCTGTGCTTTGTTGGTTCTAGCCGGTAATATGGTGGCCACGGAGTATAACGATATGGGACGAGTAATTATGAGATGATGGGATGTCTCACGGTTGCTCCATTCCTTGTCCATCATCGACGGTCCTCGCTGGTGATACGGTGGCAATCAAGCATGATGACATTGAATGGTCTTCCCGTAAGACCTCTTCTCATCAACGTCATAGTGTAACCCGATTAGTTTGGCTCGCCTTGTCTGTACTTCGTTGGTTCTAGCCGGTAATACGGTGGCCACCGAGTATAAAGACATGGGACGAGTAATTATGCGATGATGGGATGTCTCACGGTTGCACCATTCCTTGTCCATCCTCGATGGTCCTCGCCAGTGATACGGTGGCAATCGAGCTTGATGACATTGAATGATCTTCCCGTAAGACCTCTTCTCGTCAACGTCATAGTGTGACCCAATTGGTTTGGCTCACCTTGTCTGTGACTTCGTTGGTTCTAGCCGGTGATATGGTGGCCACCGAGTATGACGACATGGGACGAGTAATTATGCGATGATGGGATGTCTCACGGTTGCTCCATTCCTTGTGCATCCTCGGTGGTCCACGCTGGTGATTTTGTGGAAATCGAGCATAATGACATTGAATGGGCATCTCGTAAGGCCTCTTCTCATCAACATCACATTATGGCCGATTGGTTTGACTCGCCTTGTCTATACTTTTTGGTTCTTGCCGGTGATACGGTGGCCACTGAGTATAACGACATGGGACGAGTAATTATGCGATGATGAGATGTCTCACGGTTGCTCCATTCCTTGTCCATCCTCGATGGTCCTAGCCGGTGATGCGGTGGCAATAGAGCATGACGACATTGAATGGGCATCCCGTAAGGCCTCTTCTCATCGACGTCACATTATGGCTTGATTGGTTTGACTCGCCTTGTCTGTACTTCGTTGGTTCTAGCCGGTGATACGGTGGCCACCGAGTATAACGACATGGGGTGGGTAATTATGCGATGATGGGATGTCTCACGGTTGCTCCATTCCTTGTCCATCCTTGACGGTCCTCGCTGGTGATACGGTGGCAATCGAGCATGATGACATTGAATGGTCTTCCCGTAAGACCTCTTCTCATCAACGTCATAGTGTGACCCGATTGGTTTGGCTCGCCTTGTCTGTACTTTGTTGGTTCTAGCCGGTGATACGGTGGCCACCGAGTATAAAGACATGGGACGAGTAATTATGCGATGATGGGATGTCTCACGGTTGCTCCATTCCTTGTCCATCCTCGATGGTCCTCGCCAGTGATACGGTGGCTATCGAGCTTGATGACATTGAATGGGCATCTCGTACGGCCTCTTTTCATCGACGTCACGGTATAGCTCGATTGGATTGACTCGCCTTACCTGTACTTTGTTGGTTCTAGCCGGTGAAACGGTGGCCACCGAGTATAACGACATGGGACGAGTAATTATGCGATGATGGGATGTCTCATGGTTGTTCCATTCCTTGTCCATCCTCGACGGTCCTCGCTGGTGATACAGTGGCAATCGAGCATGATGACATTGAATGATCTTCCCGTAAGACCTCTTCTCATCAACGTCATAGTGTGACCCAATTGGTTTGGCTCACCTTGTCTGTGCTTCGTTGGTTCTAGCCGGTGATATGGTGGCCACCGAGTATAACGACATGGGACGAGTAATTATGCGAGGATGTGATGTCTCACAGTTGCTCCATTCCTTGTCCATCCTCGATGGTCCTCACCGGTGATGGGGTGGCAATAGAGCATGATGACATTGAATGGGCATCCCGTAAGGCCTCTTCTCATCGACGTCACATTATGGCTTGATTGGTTTGACTCGCCTTGTCTGTACTTCGTTGGTTCTAGCCGGTGATACGGTGGCCACCGAGTATAACGACATGGGATGAGTAATTATGCGATGATGGGATGTCTCACGGTTGCTCCATTCCTTGTCCATCCTTGACGGTCCTCGCTGGTGATACGGTGGCAATCGAGCATGATGACATTGAATGGTCTTCCCGTAAGACCTCTTCTCATCAACGTCATAGTGTGACCCGATTGGTTTGGCTCGCCTTGTCTGTGCTTCGTTGGTTCTAGCCGGTAATATGGTGGCCACCGAGTATAACGATATGGGACGAATAATTAGGCGATGATGGGATGTCTCATGGTTGCTCCATTCCTTGTCCATCATCGACGGTCCTCGCTGGTGATACGGTGGCAATCGAGCATGATGACATTGAATGGTCTTCCCGTAAGACCTTTTCTCATCAACGTCATAGTGTGACGCGATTGGTTTGGCTCGCCTTGTCTGTACTTCGTTGGTTCTAGCCGGTAATACTGTGGCCACCGAGTATAAAGACATGGAACGAGTAATTATGCGATGATGGGATGTCTCACGGTTGCACCATTCCTTGTCCATCCTCGATGGTCCTCGCCAGTGATACGGTGGCAATCGAGCTTGATGACATTGAATGATCTTCCCGTAAGACCTCTTCTCATCAACGTCATAGTGTGACCCAATTGGTTTGGCTCACCTTGTCTGTGCTTCGTTGGTTCTAGCCGGTGATATGGTGGCCACCGAGTATGACGACATGGGACGAGTAATTATGCGATGATGGGATGTCTCACGGTTGCTCCATTCCTTGTGCATCCTCGGTGGTCCACGCCGGTGATTTTGTGGAAATCGAGCATAATGACATTGAATGGGCATCCCGTAAGGCCTCTTCTCATCAACATCACATTATGGCCGATTGGTTTGACTCGCCTTGTCTATACTTTTTTGGTTCTTGCCGGTGATACGGTGGCCACTGAGTATAACGACATGGGACGAGTAATTATGCGATGATGAGATGTCTCACGGTTGCTCCATTCCTTGTCCATCCTCGATGGTCCTAGCCGGTGATGCGGTGGCAATAGAGCATGACGACATTGAATGGGCATCCCGTAAGGCCTCTTCTCATCGACGTCACATTATGGCTTGATTGGTTTGACTCGCCTTGTCTGTACTTCGTTGGTTCTAGCCGGTGATACGGTGGCCACCGAGTATAACGACATGGGGTGAGTAATTATGCGATGATGGGATGTCTCATGGTTGCTCCATTCCTTGTCCATCCTTGACGGTCCTCGCTGGTGATACGGTGGCAATCGAGCATGATGACATTGAATGGTCTTCCCGTAAGACCTCTTCTCATCAACGTCATAGTGTGACCCGATTGGTTTGGCTCGCCTTGTCTGTACTTTGTTGGTTCTAGCCGGTGATACGGTGGCCACCGAGTATAAAGACATGGGACGAGTAATTATGCGATGATGGGATGTCTCACGGTTGCACCATTCCTTGTCCATCCTCGATGGTCCTCGCCAGTGATACGGTGGCAATCGAGCTTGATGACATTGAATGATCTTCCTGTAAGACCTCTTCTCATCAACGTCATAGTGTGACCCAATTGGTTTGGCTCACCTTGTCTGTGTTTCGTTGGTTCTAGCCGGTGATATGGTGGCCACCGAGTATGACGACATGGGACGAGTAATTATGCGATGATGGGATGTCTCACGGTTGCTCCATTCCTTGTGCATCCTCGGTGGTCCACGCCGGTGATTTGTGGAAATCGAGCATAATGACATTGAATGGGCATCCCGTAAGGCCTCTTCTCATCAACATCACATTACGGCCGATTGGTTTGACTCGCCTTGTCTATACTTTTTGGTTCTTGCTGGTGATACGGTGGCCACTGAGTATAACGACATGGGACGAGTAATTATGCGATGATGAGATGTCTCACGGTTGCTCCATTCCTTGTCCATCCTCGATGGTCCTAGCCGGTGATGCGGTGGCAATAGAGCATGACGACATTGAATGGGCATCCCGTAAGGCCTCTTCTCATCGACGTCACATTATGGCTTGATTGGTTTGACTCGCCTTGTCTGTACTTCGTTGGTTCTAGCCGGTGACACGGTGGCCACCGAGTATATGAGTAATTATGCGATGATGGGATGTCTCATGGTTGCTCCATTCCTTGTCCATCCTCGACGGTCCTCGCTGGTGATACGGTGGCAATCGAGCATGATGACATTGAATGGTCTTCCCGTAAGACCTCTTCTCATCAACGTCATAGTGTGACCCGATTGGTTTGGCTCGCCTTGTCTGTACTTTGTTGGTTCTAGCCGGTGATACGGTGGCCACCGAGTATAAAGACATGGGACGAGTAATTATGCGATGATGGGATGTCTCACGGTTGCTCCATTCCTTGTCCATCCTCGATGGTCCTCGCCGGTGATACGGTGGCAATCGAGCATGATGACATTGAATGGGCATCCCGTACGGCCTCTTTTCATCGACGTCACTAGTATAGCTCGATTGGATTGACTCGCCTTACCTGTACTTTGTTGGTTCTAGCCGGTGATACGGTGGCCACCGAGTATAACGACATGGGACGAGTAATTATGCGATGATGGGATGTCTCATGGTTGTTCCATTCCTTGTCCATCCTCGACGGTCCTCGCTGGTGATACAGTGGCAATCGAGCATGATGACATTGAATGATCTTCCCGTAAGACCTCTTCTCATCAACGTCATAGTGTGACCCAATTGGTTTGGCTCACCTTGTCTGTGCTTCGTTGGTTCTAGCCGGTGATATGGTGGCCACCGAGTATAACGACATGGGACGAGTAATTATGCGAGGATGGGATGTCTCACAGTTGCTCCATTCCTTGTCCATCCTCGATGGTCCTCACCGGTGATGCGGTGGCAATAGAGCATGATGACATTGAATGGGCATCCCGTAAGGCCTCTTCTCATCGACGTCACATTATGGCTTGATTGGTTTGACTCGCCTTGTCTGTACTTCGTTGGTTCTAGCCGGTGATACGATGGCCACCGAGTATAACGACATGGGATGAGTAATTATGCGATGATGGGATGTCTCACGGTTGCTCCATTCCTTGTCCATCCTCGATTGTCCTCGCCGGTGATACGGTGGCAATCGAGCTTGATGACATTGAATGGGCATCCCGTACGGCCTCTTCTCATCGACGTCACAGTATGAGCTCGATTGGTTGGACTCACCTTGCTGTACTTCGTTGGTTCTAGCCGGTGATACGGTGGCCACCGAGTATAACGACATGGGACGAGTAATTATGCGATGATGGGATGTCTCATGGTTGTTCCATTCCTTGTCCATCCTCGACGGTCCTCGCTGGTGATACGGTGGCAATCGAGCATGATGACATTGAATGGTCTTCCCGTAAGACCTCTTCTCATCAACGTCATAGTGTGACCCGATTGGTTTGGCTCACCTTGTCTGTACTTCGTTGGTTCTAGCCGGTGATATGGTGGCCACCGAGTATAACGACATGGGACGAGTAATTATGCGATGATGGGATGTCTCACAGGTTGCTCCATTCCTTGTCCATCCTCGATGGTCCTCGCCGGTGATACGGTGGCAATCGAGCATGATGACATTGAATGGGCATCCCGTAAGGCCTCTTCTCATCGACGTCACAGTATGGCTCGATTGGTTTGACTCGCCTTGTCTGTACTTCGTTGGTTCTAGCCGGTGATACGGTGGCCACCGAGTATAACGACATGGGATGAGTAATTATGCGATGATGGGATGTCTCACGGTTGCACCATTCCTTGTCCATCCTCGATGGTCCTCGCCAGTGATACGGTGGCAATCGAGCTTGATGACATTGAATGGGCATCTCGTACGGCCTCTTTTCATCGACGTCACAGTATAGCTCGATTGGATTGACTCGCCTTACCTGTTGATGAGGACATCCTCCACTATTACCCGCTGGGGCGGCGATCGTGTGAGCCTCTGAATAATCCCACCTTGCTTAGCTTGGGACGTAGAAGCCACCTTAAAAGGGAGAGCCACCCTTCCCCTATCAGACTAGTCTTTTAGGGAGATTGGGTCTTTCCCTGAGTGGGGGAGCCAGAGTTGCGGTGCTAAGACTGCGGATTCAGGTCGCGGATCTAGAATCGGGTCGGTGTGTCGGGCTTTCGGCAGGAGTTGTGGTGCTAAGATTGCAGGATTCAGGGAATCCGGATCGGTGTGTCGGGCTTCGTTCCACCCTACCTGGGCCGGATGCATCATTTGGTATCAGAGCTGGGCCCTTGTTAAGAAGGGGAGAATGATGAGGACATCCTCCACTATTACCCGCTGGGGCGGCGATCGTGTGAGCCTCTGAATAATCCCACCTTGCTTAGCTTGGGACGTAGAAGCCACCTTAAAAGGGAGAGCCACCCTTCCCCTATCAGACTAGTCTTTTAGGGAGATTGGGTCTTTCCCTGAGTGGGGGAGCCAGAGTTGCGGTGCTAAGACTGCGGATTCAGGTCGCGGATCTAGAATCGGGTCGGTGTGTCGGGCTTTTGGCAGGAGTTGTGGTGCTAAGATTGCAAGATTCAGGGAATCCGGATCGGTGTGTCGGGCTTTGTTCCACCCTACCTGGGCCGGATGCATCACCTGTACTTTGTTGGTTCTAGCCGGTGAAACGGTGGCCACCGAGTATAACGACATGGGACGAGTAATTATGCGATGATGGGATGTCTCACGGTTGTTCCATTCCTTGTCCATCCTCGACGGTCCTCGCTGGTGATACGGTGGCAATCGAGCATGATGACATTGAATGGTCTTCCCGTAAGACCTCTTCTCATCAACGTCATAGTGTGACCCGATTGGTTTGGCTCACCTTGTCTGTACTTCGTTGGTTCTAGCCGGTGATACTGGTGGCCACCGAGTATAACGACATGGGACGAGTAATTATGCGATGATGGGATGTCTCACGGTTGCTTCCATTCCTTGTCCATCCTCGACGGTCCTCGCTGGTGATACGGTGGCAATCGAGCATGATGACATTGAATGGTCTTCCCGTAAGACCTCTTCTCATCAACGTCATAGTGTGACCCGATTGGTTTGGCTCGCCTTGTCTGTACTTCATTGGTTCTAGCCGGTGATACGGTGGCCACCGAGTATAACGACATGGGACGAGTAATTATGCGATGATGGGATGTCTCACGGTTGCTCCATTCCTTGTCCATCATCGACGGTCCTCGCTGGAAATACAGTGGCAATCGAGCATGATGACATTGAATGATCTTCCCGTAAGACCTCTTCTCATCAACGTCATAGTGTGACCCAATTGGTTTGGCTCACCTTCTTTGTACTTCGTTGGTTCTAGTCGGTAATACGGTGGCCACCGAGTATAAAGACATGGGACGAGTAATTATGCGATGATGGGATGTCTCACGGTTGCTCCATTCCCTGTGCATCCTCGGTGGTCCTCGCCGGTGATACGGTGGCAATTCAGCATGATGACATTGAATGGGCATCCCGTACGGCCTCTTTTCATCGATGTCACAGTATAGCTCGATTGGATTGACTCGCCTTACCTGTACTTTGTTGGTTCTAGCCGGTGATACGGTGGCCACCGAGTATAACGACATGGGACGAGTAATTATGCGATGATGGGATGTCTCATGGTTGTTCCATTCCTTGTCCATCCTCGACGGTCCTCGCTGGTGATACGGTGGCAATCGAGCATGATGACATTGAATGGTCTTCCCGTAAGACCTCTTCTCATCAACGTCATAGTGTGACCCGATTGGTTTGGCTCGCCTTGTCTGTACTTCGTTGGTTCTAGCCGGTGATACGGTGGCCACCGAGTATAACGACATGGGACGAGTAATTATGCGATGATGGGATGTCTCACGGTTGCTCCATTCCTTGTCCATCCTCGACGGTCCTCGCTGGTGATACGGTGGCAATCGAGCATGATGACATTGAATGGTCTTCCCGTAAGACCTCTTCTCATCAACGTCATAGTGTGACCCGATTGGTTTGGCTCGCCTTGTCTGTACTTCGTTGGTTCTAGCCGGTGATACGGTGGCCACCGAGTATAAAGACATGGGACGAGTAATTATGCGATGATGGGATGTCTCACGGTTGCTCCATTCCTTGTCCATCCTCGATGGTCCTCGCCGGTGATACGGTGGCAATCGAGCATGATGACATTGAATGGGCATCCCGTACGGCCTCTTCTCATCGACGTCACAGTATAGCTCGATTGGATTGACTCGCCTTGTACCTGTACTTCGTTGGTTCTAGCCGGTGATACGGTGGCCACCGAGTATAACGACATGGGACGAGTAATTATGCGATGATGGGATGTCTCATGGTTGTTCCATTCCTTGTCCATCCTCGACGGTCCTCGCTGGTGATACGGTGGCAATCGAGCATGATGACATTGAATGGATCTTCCCGTAAGACCTCTTCTCATCAACGTCATAGTGTGACCCGATTGGTTTGGCTCACCTTGTCTGTACTTCGTTGGTTCTAGCCGGTGATATGGTGGCCACCGAGTATAACGACATGGGACGAGTAATTATGCGATGATGGGATGTCTCACGGTTGCTCCATTCCTTGTCCATCCTCGATGGTCCTCGCCGGTGATACGGTGGCAATCGAGCATGATGACATTGAATGGGCATCCCGTAAGGCCTCTTCTCATCGACGTCACAGTATGGCTCGATTGGTTTGACTCGCCTTGTCTGTACTTCGTTGGTTCTAGCCGGTGATACGGTGGCCACCGAGTATAACGACATGGGATGAGTAATTATGCGATGATGGGATGTCTCACGGTTGCTTCCATTCCTTGTCCATCCTCGACGGTCCTCGCTGGTGATACGGTGGCAATCGAGCATGATGACATTGAATGGTCTTCCCGTAAGACCTCTTCTCATCAACGTCATAGTGTGACCCGATTGGTTTGGCTCGCCTTGTCTGTACTTCGTTGGTTCTAGCCGGTGATATGGTGGCCACCGAGTATAACGACATGGGACGAGTAATTATGCGATGATGGGATGTCTCACGGTTGCTTCCATTCCTTGTCCATCATCGACGGTCCTCGCTGGTGATACGGTGGCAATCGAGCATGATGACATTGAATGGTCTTCCCGTAAGACCTCTTCTCATCAACGTCATAGTGTGACCCGATTGGTTTGGCTCGCCTTGTCTGTACTTCGTTGGTTCTAGCCGGTAATACCGTGGCCACCGAGTATAAAGACATGGGACGAGTAATTATGCGATGATGGGATGTCTCATGGTTGCACCATTCGTTGTCCATCCTCGATTGTCCTCGCCGGTGATACGGTGGCAATCGAGCTTGATGACCTTGAATGGGCATCCCGTACGACCTCTTTCATCGACGTCACAGTATAGCTCGATTGGATTGACTCGCCTTACCTGTACTTTGTTGGTTCTAGCCGGTGATACGGTGGCCACCGACTATAACGACATGGGACGAGTAATTATGCGATGATGGGATGTCTCATGGTTGTTCCATTCCTTGTCCATCCTCGACGGTCCTTGCTGGAAATACAGTGGCAATCGAGCATGATGACATTGAATGATCTTCCCGTAAGACCTCTTCTCATCAACGTCATAGTGTGACCCAATTGGTTTGGCTCACCTTGTCTGTGCTTCGTTGGTTCTAGCCGGTGATATGGTGGCCACCGAGTATGACGACATGGGACGAGTAATTATGCGATGACGGGGATGTCTCACGGTTGCTCCATTCCTTGTGCATCCTCGATGGTCCACGCTGGTGATACGGTGGAAATCGAGCATGATGACATTGAATGGTCATCCCGTAAGGCCTCTTCTCATCAACGTCACTAGTATGGCCCGATTGGTTTGGCTCGCCTTGTCTATACTTCGTTGGTTCTAGCCGGTGATACTGGTGGCCACTGAGTATAACGACATGGGACGAGTAATTATGCGATGATGGGATGTCTCACGGTTGCTCCATTCCTTGTCCATCCTCGACGGTCCTCGCCGGTGATACGGTGGCAATCGAGCATGATGACATTGAATGGGCATCCCGTAAGGCCTCTTCTCATCGACGTCATAGTATGGCTGATTGGTTCGGCTCGCCTTGTCTGTACTCCATTCGTTCTAGCCGGTGATACGGTGGCCACCGAGTATAACGACATGGGACGAGTAATTATGCGATGATGGGATGTCTCACGGTTGCTTCCATTCCTTGTCCATCCTCGACGGTCCTCGCTGGTGATACGGTGGCAATCGAGCATGATGACATTGAATGGTCTTCCCGTAAGACCTCTTCTCATCAACGTCATAGTGTGACCCGATTGGTTTGGCTCGCCTTGTCTGTACTTCGTTGGTTCTAGCCGGTGATACGGTGGCCACCGAGTATAACGACATGGGACGAGTAATTATGCGATGATGGGATGTCTCACGGTTGCTCCATTCCTTGTCCATCCTCGATGGTCCTCGCCGGTGATACGGTGGCAATCGAGCATGATGACATTGAATGGGCATCCCGTAAGGCCTCTTCTCATCGACGTCACAGTATGGCCTGATTGGTTTGACTCGCCTTGTCTGTACTTCGTTGGTTCTAGCCGGTGATACGGTGGCCACCGAGTATAACGACATGGGGACGAGTAATTATGCGATGATGGGATGTCTCACGGTTGCTCCATTCCTTGTCCATCCTCGACGGTCCTCGCTGGTGATACGGTGGCAATCGAGCATGATGACATTGAATGGTCTTCCCGTAAGACCTCTTCTCATCAACGTCATAGTGTGACCCGATTGGTTTGGCTCGCCTTGTCTGTACTTTGTTGGTTCTAGCCGGTGATACGGTGGCCACCGAGTATAAAGACATGGGACGAGTAATTATGCGAGGATGGGATGTCTCACGGTTGCTCCATTCCTTGTCTATCCTCGATGGTCCTCGCCGGTGATACGGTGGCAATCGAGCATGATGACATTGAATGGGCATCCCGTACGGCCTCTTTCATCGACGTCACAGTATAGCTCGATTGGATTGACTCGCCTTACCTGTACTTTGTTGGTTCTAGCCGGTGATACGGTGGCCACCGAGTATAACGACATGGGACTGAGTAATTATGCGATGATGGGATGTCTCACGGTTGCTCCATTCCTTGTCCATCCTCGACGGTCCTCGCTGGTGATACGGTGGCAATCGAGCATGATGACATTGAATGGTCTTCCCGTAAGACCTCTTCTCATCAACGTCATAGTGTGACCCGATTGGTTTGGCTCGCCTTGTCTGTAGCTTCGTTGGTTCTAGCCGGTGATATGGTGGCCACCGAGTATAACGATATGGGACGAGTAATTATGCGATGATGGGATGTCTCATGGTTGCTCCATTCCTTGTCCATCATCGACGGTCCTCGCTGGTGATACGGTGGCAATCGAGCATGATGACATTGAATGGTCTTCCCGTAAGACCTCTTCTCATCAACGTCATAGTGTGACCCGATTGGTTTGGCTCGCCTTGTCTGTACTTCGTTGGTTCTAGCCGGTAATACCGGTGGCCACCGAGTATAAAGACATGGGACGAGTAATTATGCGATGATGGGATGTCTCACGGTTGCACCATTCCTTGTCCATCCTCGATTGTCCTCGCCGGTGATACGGTGGCAATCGAGCTTGATGACATTGAATGGGCATCGCGTACGGCCTCTTTTCATCGACGTCACAGTATAGCTCGATTGGATTGACTCGCCTTACCTGTACTTTGTTGGTTCTAGCCGGTGATACGGTGGCCACCGAGTATAACGACATGGGACGAGTAATTATGCGATGATGGGATGTCTCATGGTTGTTCCATTCCTTGTCCATCTCGACGGTCCTCGCTGTGAATACAGTGGCAATCGAGCATGATGACATTGAATGATCTTCCCGTAAGACCTCTTCTCATCAACGTCATAGTGTGACCCAATTGGTTTGGCTCACCTTGTCTGTGCTTCGTTGGTTCTAGCCGGTGATATGGTGGCCACCGAGTATAACGACATGGGACGAGTAATTATGCGAGGATGTGATGTCTCACAGTTGCTCCATTCCTGTCCATCCTCGATGGTCCTCACCGGTGATGCGGTGGCAATAGAGCATGATGACATTGAATGGGCATCCCGTAAGGCCTCTTCTCATCGACGTCACATTATGGCTTGATTGGTTTGACTCGCCTTGTCTGTACTTCGTTGGTTCTAGCCGGTGATACGGTGGCCACCGAGTATAACGACATGGGATGAGTAATTATGCGATGATGGGATGTCTCACGGTTGCTCCATTCCTTGTCCATCCTCGACGGTCCTCGCTGGTGATACGGTGGCAATCGAGCATGATGACATTGAATGGTCTTCCCGTAAGACCTCTTCTCATCAACGTCATAGTGTGACCCGATTGGTTTGGCTCGCCTTGTCTGTACTTCGTTGGTTCTAGCCGGTGATATGGTGGCCACCGAGTATAACGATATGGGACGAGTAATTATGCGATGATGGGATGTCTCATGGTTGCTCCATTCCTTGTCCATCATCGACTGGTCCTCGCTGGTGATACGGTGGCAATCGAGCATGATGACATTGAATGGTCTTCCCGTAAGACCTCTTCTCATCAACGTCATAGTGTGACCCGATTGGTTTGGCTCGCCTTGTCTGTACTTCGTTGGTTCTAGCCGGTGAATACGGTGGCCACCGAGTATAAAGACATGGGACGAGTAATTATGCGATGATGGGATGTCTCATGGTTGCTCCATTCGTTGTCCATCCTCGATTGTCCTCGCCGGTGATACGGTGGCAATCGAGCATTGATGACCTTGAATGGGCATCCCGTACGGCCTCTTTTCATCGACGTCACAGTATAGCTCGATTGGATTGACTCGCCTTACCTGTACTTTGTTGGTTCTAGCCGGTGATACGGTGGCCACCGACTATAACGACATGGGACGAGTAATTATGCGATGATGGGATGTCTCATGGTTGTTCCATTCCTTGTCCATCCTCGACGGTCCTCGCTGGAAATACAGTGGCAATCGAGCATGATGACATTGAATGATCTTCCCGTAAGACCTCTTCTCATCAACGTCATAGTGTGACCCAATTGGTTTGGCTCACCTTGTCTGTGCTTCGTTGGTTCTAGCCGGTGATATGGTGGCCACCGAGTATGACGACATGGGACGAGTAATTATGCGATGATGGGATGTCTCACGGTTGCTCCATTCCTTGTGCATCCTCGATGGTCCACGCCGGTGATTTGTGGAAATCGAGCATAATGACATTGAATGGGCATCCCGTAAGGCCTCTTCTCATCAACATCACATTATGGCCGATTGGTTTGACTCGCCTTGTCTATACTTTTTGGTTCTAGCCGGTGATACGGTGGCCACTGAGTATAACGACATGGGACGAGTAATATGCGATGATGAGATGTCTCACGGTTGCTCCATTCCTTGTCCATCCTCGATGGTCCTCGCCGGTGATGCGGTGGCAATAGAGCATGATGACATTGAATGGGCATCCCGTAAGGCCTCTTCTCATCGACGTCACATTATGGCTTGATTGGTTTGACTCGCCTTGTCTGTACTTCGTTGGTTCTAGCCGGTGATACGGTGGCCACTGAGTATAACGACATGGGGTGAGTAATTATGCGATGATGGGATGTCTCACGGTTGCTCCATTCCTTGTCCATCCTTGACGGTCCTCGCTGGTGATACGGTGGCAATCGAGCATGATGACATTGAATGGTCTTCCCGTAAGACCTCTTCTCATCAACGTCATAGTGTGACCCGATTGGTTTGGCTCGCCTTGTCTGTACTTTGTTGGTTCTAGCCGGTGATACGGTGGCCACTGAGTATAACGACATGGGACGAGTAATTATGCGATGATGAGATGTCTCACGGTTGCTCCATTCCTTGTCCATCCTCGATGGTCCTCGCCGGTGATACGGTGGCAATAGAGCATGATGACATTGAATGGGCATCCCGTAAGGCCTCTTCTCATCGACGTCACAGTATAGCTCGATTGGATTGACTCGCCTTACCTGTACTTTGTTGGTTCTAGCCGGTGATACGGTGGCCACCGAGTATAACGACATGGGACGAGTAATTATGCGATGATGGGATGTCTCACGGTTGCTCCATTCCTTGTCCATCCTCGACGGTCCTCGCTGGTGATACGGTGGCAATCGAGCATGATGACATTGAATGGTCTTCCCGTAAGACCTCTTCTCATCAACGTCATAGTGTGACCCGATTGGTTTGGCTCGCCTTGTCTGTGCTTCGTTGGTTCTAGCCGGTAATATGGTGGCCACCGAGTATAACGATATGGGACGAAGTAATTATGCGATGATGGGATGTCTCACGGTTGCTCCATTCCTTGTCCATCATCGACGGTCCTCGCTGGTGATACGGTGGCAATCGAGCATGATGACATTGAATGGTCTTCCCGTAAGACCTCTTCTCATCAACGTCATAGTGTGACCGCGATTGGTTTGGCTCGCCTTGTCTGTACTTCGTTGGTTCTAGCCGGTAATACGGTGGCCCCCGAGTATAAAGACATGGGACGAGTAATTATGCGATGATGGGATGTCTCACGGTTGCACCATTCCTTGTCCATCCTCGATGGTCCTCGCCGGTGATACGGTGGCAATCGAGCTTGATGACATTGAATGGGCATCGCGTACGGCCTCTTTTCATCGACGTCACAGTATAGCTCGATTGGATTGACTCACCTTACCTGTACTTTGTTGGTTCTAGCCGGTGATACGGTGGCCACCGACTATAACGACATGGGACGAGTAATTATGCGATGATGGGATGTCTCATGGTTGTTCCATTCCTTGTCCATCCTCGACGGTCCTCGCTGGAAATACAGTGGCAATCGAGCATGATGACATTGAATGATCTTCCCGTAAGACCTCTTCTCATCAACGTCATAGTGTGACCCAATTGGTTTGGCTCACCTTGTCTGTGCTTCGTTGGTTCTAGCCGGTGATATGGTGGCCACCGAGTATAACGACATGGGACGAGTAATTATGCGAGGATGTGATGTCTCACAGTTGCTCCATTCCTTGTCCATCCTCGATGGTCCTCACCGGTGATGCGGTGGCAATAGAGCATGATGACATTGAATGGGCATCCCGTAAGGTCTCTTCTCATCGACGTCACATTATGGCTTGATTGGTTTGACTCGCCTTGTCTGTACTTCGTTGGTTCTAGCCGGTGATACGGTGGCCACCGAGTATAACGACATGGGATGAGTAATTATGCGATGATGGGATGTCTCACGGTTGCTCCATTCCTTGTCCATCCTTGACGGTCCTCGCTGGTGATACGGTGGCAATCGAGCATGATGACATTGAATGGTCTTCCCGTAAGACCTCTTCTCATCAACGTCATAGTGTGACCCGATTGGTTTGGCTCGCCTTGTCTGTGCTTCGTTGGTTCTAGCCGGTAATATGGTGGCCACCGAGTATAACGATATGGGACGAGTAATTATGCGATGATGGGATGTCTCATGGTTGCTCCATTCCTTGTCCATCATCGACGGTCCTCGCTGGTGATACGGTGGCAATCGAGCATGATGACATTGAATGGTCTTCCCGTAAGACCTCTTCTCATCAACGTCATAGTGTGACCCGATTGGTTTGGCTCGCCTTGTCTGTACTTCGTTGGTTCTAGCCGGTGATACGGTGGCCACCGAGTATAACGACATGGGACGAGTAATTATGCGATGATGGGATGTCTCATGGTTGCACCATTCCTTGTCCATCCTCGATTGTCCTCGCCGGTGATACGGTGGCAATCGAGCATTGATGACCTTGAATGGGCATCCCGTACGGCCTCTTTTCATCGACGTCACAGTATAGCTCGATTGGATTGACTCGCCTTACCTGTACTTTGTTGGTTCTAGCCGGTGATACGGTGGCCACCGAGTATAACGACATGGGACGAGTAATTATGCGATGATGGGATGTCTCATGGTTGTTCCATTCCTTGTCCATCCTCGACGGTCCTCGCTGGTGAATACAGTGGCAATCGAGCATGATGACATTGAATGATCTTCCCGTAAGACCTCTTCTCATCAACGTCATAGTGTGACCCAATTGGTTTGGCTCACCTTGTCTGTGCTTCGTTGGTTCTAGCCGGTGATATGGTGGCCACCGAGTATGACGACATGGGACGAGTAATTATGCGATGATGGGATGTCTCACGGTTGCTCCATTCCTTGTGCATCCTCGATGGTCCACGCCGGTGATTTTGTGGGAAATCGAGCATAATGACATTGAATGGGCATCCCGTAAGGCCTCTTCTCATCAACATCACATTATGGCCGATTGGTTTGACTCGCCTTGTCTATACTTTTTGGTTCTAGCCGGTGATACGGTGGCCACTGAGTATAACGACATGGGACGAGTAATTATGCGATGATGAGATGTCTCACGGTTGCTCCATTCCTTGTCCATCCTCGATGGTCCTCGCCGGTGATGCGGTGGCAATAGAGCATGATGACATTGAATGGGCATCCCGTAAGGCCTCTTCTCATCGACGTCACATTATGGCTTGATTTGTTTGACTCGCCTTGTCTGTACTTCGTTGGTTCTAGCCGGTGATACGGTGGCCACTGAGTATAACGACATGGGGTGAGTAATTATGCGATGATGGGATGTCTCACGGTTGCTCCCATTCCTTGTCCATCCTTGACGGTCCTCGCTGGTGATACGGTGGCAATCGAGCATGATGACATTGAATGGTCTTCCCGTAAGACCTCTTCTCATCAACGTCATAGTGTGACCCGATTGGTTTGGCTCGCCTTGTCTGTACTTTGTTGGTTCTAGCCGGTGATACGGTGGCCACCGAGTATAAAGACATGGGACGAGTAATTATGCGATGATGGAATGTCTCACGGTTGCTCCATTCCTTGTCCATCCTCGATGGTCCTCGCCGGTGATGCGGTGGCAATAGAGCATGATGACATTGAATGGGCATCCCGTAAGGTCTCTTCTCATCGACGTCACATTATGGCTTGATTGGTTTGACTCGCCTTGTCTGTACTTCGTTGGTTCTAGCCGGTGATACGGTGGCCACCGAGTATAACGAGATGGGATGAGTAATTATGCGATGATGGGATGTCTCACGGTTGCTCCATTCCTTGTCCATCCTTGACGGTCGTCGCTGGTGATACGGTGGCAATCGAGCATGATGACATTGAATGGTCTTCCCGTAAGACCTCTTCTCATCAACGTCATAGTATGGACCCGATTGGTTTGACTCGCCTTGTCTGTACTTCGTTGGTTCTAGCCGGTGATACGGTGGCCACCGAGTATAACGACATGGGACGAGTAATTATGCGATGATGGGATGTCTCACGGTTGCTCCATTCCTTGTCCATCCTCGACGGTCCTCGCTGGTGATACGGTGGCAATCGAGCATGATGACATTGAATGGTCTTCCCGTAAGACCTCTTCTCATCAACGTCATAGTGTGACCCGATTGGTTTGGCTCGCCTTGTCTGTACTTCGTTGGTTCTAGCCGGTGATACGGTGGCCACCGAGTATAACGACATGGGACGAGTAATTATGCGATGATGGGATGTCTCACGGTTGCTCCATTCCTTGTCCATCCTCGATGGTCCTCGCCGGTGATACGGTGGCAATCGAGCATGATGACATTGAATGGGCATCCCGTACGGCCTCTTTCATCGACGTCATAGTATAGCTCGATTGGATTGACTCGCCTTACCTGTACTTTGTTGGTTCTAGCCGGTGATACGGTGGCCACCGAGCTATAACGACATGGGACGAGTAATTATGCGATGATGGGATGTCTCATGGTTGTTCCATTCCTTGTCCATCCTCGACGGTCCTCGCTGTGAATACAGTGGCAATCGAGCATGATGACATTGAATGATCTTCCCGTAAGACCTCTTCTCATCAACGTCATAGTGTGACCCATTGGTTTGGCTCACCTTGTCTGTGCTTCGTTGGTTCTAGCCGGTGATATGGTGGCCACCGAGTATGACGACATGGGACGAGTAATTATGCGATGATGGGATGTCTCACGGTTGCTCCATTCCTTGTGCATCCTCGATGGTCCACGCCGGTGATTTTGTGGAAATCGAGCATGATGACATTGAATGGGCATCCCGTAAGGCCTCTTCTCATCAACATCACATTATGGCCGATTGGTTTGACTCGCCTTGTCTATACTTTTTTGGTTCTAGCCGGTGATACGGTGGCCACTGAGTATAACGACATGGGACGAGTAATAATGCGATGATGAGATGTCTCACGGTTGCTCCATTCCTTGTCCATCCTCGATGGTCCTCGCCGGTGATGCGGTGGCAATAGAGCATGATGACATTGAATGGGCATCCCGTAAGGCCTCTTCTCATCGACGTCACATTATGGCTTGATTTGTTTGACTCGCCTTGTCTGTACTTCGTTGGTTCTAGCCGGTGATACGGTGGCCACTGAGTATAACGACATGGGGTGAGTAATTATGCGATGATGGGATGTCTCACGGTTGCTCCATTCCTTGTCCATCCTTGACGGTCCTCGCTGGTGATACGGTGGCAATCGAGCATGATGACATTGAATGGTCTTCCCGTAAGACCTCTTCTCATCAACATCATAGTGTGACCCGATTGGTTTGGCTCGCCTTGTCTGTACTTTGTTGGTTCTAGCCGGTGATACGGTGGCCACCGAGTATAAAGACATGGGACGAGTAATTATGCGATGATGGAATGTCTCACGGTTGCTCCATTCCTTGTCCATCCTCGATGGTCCTCGCCGGTGATGCGGTGGCAATAGAGCATGATGACATTGAATGGGCATCGCGTAAGGCCTCTTCTCATCGACGTCACATTATGGCTTGATTTGTTTGACTCGCCTTGTCTGTACTTCGTTGGTTCTAGCCGGTGATACGGTGGCCACTGAGTATAACGACATGGGGTGAGTAATTATGCGATGATGGGATGTCTCACGGTTGCTCCATTGCTTGTCCATCCTTGACGGTCCTCGCTGGTGATACGGTGGCAATCGAGCATGATGACATTGAATGGTCTTCCCGTAAGACCTCTTCTCATCAACGTCATAGTGTGACCCGATTGGTTTGGCTCGCCTTGTCTGTACTTTGTTGGTTCTAGCCGGTGATACGGTGGCCACCGAGTATAAAGACATGGGACGAGTAATTATGCGAGGATGGGATGTCTCACGGTTGCTCCATTCCTTGTCCATCCTCGTTGGTCCTCGCCGGTGATACGGTGGCAATCGAGCATGATGACATTGAATGGGCATCCCGTACGGCCTCTTTTCATCGACGTCACAGTATAGCTCGATTGGATTGACTCGCCTTACCTGTACTTTGTTGGTTCTAGCCGGTGATACGGTGGCCACCGAGTATAACGACATGGGAAGAGTAATTATGCGATGATGGGATGTCTCACGGTTGCTCCATTCCTTGTCCATCCTCGACGGTCCTCGCTGGTGATACGGTGGCAATCGAGCATGATGACATTGAATGGTCTTCCCGTAAGACCTCTTCTCATCAACGTCATAGTGTGACCCGATTGGTTTGGCTCGCCTTGTCTGTGCTTCGTTGGTTCTAGCCGGTGATATGGTGGCCACCGAGTATAACGATATGGGACGAGTAATTATGCGATGATGGGATGTCTCATGGTTGCTCCATTCCTTGTCCATCATCGACGGTCCTCGCTGGTGATACGGTGGCAATCGAGCATGATGACATTGAATGGTCTTCCCGTAAGACCTCTTCTCATCAACGTCATAGTGTGACGCGATTGGTTTGGCTCGCCTTGTCTGTACTTCGTTGGTTCTAGCCGGTAATACCGTGGCCCCCGAGTATAAAGACATGGGACGAGTAATTATGCGATGATGGGATGTCTCACGGTTGCACCATTCGTTGTCCATCCTCGATTGTCCTCGCCGGTGATACGGTGGCAATCGAGCTTGATGACATTGAATGGGCATCGCGTACGGCCTCTTTTCATCGACGTCACAGTATAGCTCGATTGGATTGACTCACCTTACCTGTACTTTGTTGGTTCTAGCCGGTGATACGGTGGCCACCGACTATAACGACATGGGACGAGTAATTATGCGATGATGGGATGTCTCATGGTTGTTCCATTCCTTGTCCATCCTCGACGGTCCTCGCTGGAATACAGTGGCAATCGAGCATGATGACATTGAATGATCTTCCCGTAAGACCTCTTCTCATCAACGTCATAGTGTGACCCAATTGGTTTGGCTCACCTTGTCTGTGCTTCGTTGGTTCTAGCCGGTGATATGGTGGCCACCGAGTATGACGACATGGGACGAGTAATTATGCGATGATGGGATGTCTCACGGTTGCTCCATTCCTTGTGCATCCTCGGTGGTCCACGCCGGTGATTTTGTGGAAATCGAGCATAATGACATTGAATGGGCATCCCGTAAGGCCTCTTCTCATCAACATCACATTATGGCCGATTGGTTTGACTCGCCTTGTCTATACTTTTTTGGTTCTAGCCGGTGATACGGTGGCCACTGAGTATAACGACATGGGACGAGTAATTATGCGATGATGAGATGTCTCACGGTTGCTCCATTCCTTGTCCATCCTCGATGGTCCTCGCCGGTGATGCGGTGGCAATAGAGCATGATGACATTGAATGGGCATCCCGTAAGGCCTCTTCTCATCGACGTCACATTATGGCTTGATTGGTTTGACTCGCCTTGTCTGTACTTCGTTGGTTCTAGCCGGTGATACGGTGGCCACTGAGTATAACGACATGGGGTGAGTAATTATGCGATGATGGGATGTCTCACGGTTGCTCCATTCCTTGTCCATCCTTGACGGTCCTCGCTGGTGATACGGTGGCAATTGAGCATGATGACATTGAATGGTCTTCCCGTAAGACCTCTTCTCATCAACGTCATAGTGTGACCCGATTGGTTTGGCTCGCCTTGTCTGTACTTTGTTGGTTCTAGCCGGTGATACGGTGGCCACCGAGTATAAAGACATGGGACGAGTAATTATGCGATGATGGGATGTCTCACGGTTGCTCCATTCCTTGTCCATCCTCGTTGGTCCTCGCCGGTGATACGGTGGCAATCGAGCATGATGACATTGAATGGGCATCCCGTACGGCCTCTTTTCATCGACGTCACAGTATAGCTCGATTGGATTGACTCGCCTTACCTGTACTTTGTTGGTTCTAGCCGGTGATATGGTGGCCACCGAGTATAAAGACATGGGACGAGTAATTATGCGATGATGGAATGTCTCACGGTTGCTCCATTCCTTGTCCATCCTCGATGGTCCTCGCCGGTGATGCGGTGGCAATAGAGCATGATGACATTGAATGGGCATCCCGTAAGGCCTCTTCTCATCGACGTCACATTATGGCTTGATTTGTTTGACTCGCCTTGTCTGTACTTCGTTGGTTCTAGCCGGTGATACGGTGGCCACTGAGTATAACGACATGGGTGAGTAATTATGCGATGATGGGATGTCTCACGGTTGCTCCATTCCTTGTCCATCCTTGACGGTCCTCGCTGGTGATACGGTGGCAATCGAGCATGATGACATTGAATGGTCTTCCCGTAAGACCTCTTCTCATCAACGTCATAGTGTGACCCGATTGGTTTGGCTCGCCTTGTCTGTACTTTGTTGGTTCTAGCCGGTGATACGGTGGCCACCGAGTATAAAGACATGGGACGAGTAATTATGCGATGATGGGATGTCTCACGGTTGCTCCATTCCTTGTCCATCCTCGTTGGTCCTCGCCGGTGATACGGTGGCAATCGAGCATGATGACATTGAATGGGCATCCCGTACGGCCTCTTTTCATCGACGTCACAGTATAGCTCGATTGGATTGACTCGCCTTACCTGTACTTTGTTGGTTCTAGCCGGTGATACGGTGGCCACCGAGTATAACGACATGGGATGAGTAATTATGCGATGATGGGATGTCTCACGGTTGCTCCATTCCTTGTCCATCCTTGACGGTCCTCGCTGGTGATACGGTGGCAATCGAGCATGATGACATTGAATGGTCTTCCCGTAAGACCTCTTCTCATCAACGTCATAGTGTGACCCGATTGGTTTGGCTCGCCTTGTCTGTGCTTCGTTGGTTCTAGCCGGTAATATGGTGGCCACCGAGTATAACGATATGGGACGAATAATTAGGCGATGATGGGATGTCTCATGGTTGCTCCATTCCTTGTCCATCATCGACGGTCCTCGCTGGTGATACGGTGGCAATCGAGCATCATGACATTGAATGGTCTTCCCGTAAGACCTCTTCTCATCAACATCATAGTGTGACGCGATTGGTTTGGCTCGCCTTGTCTGTACTTCGTTGGTTCTAGCCGGTAATACCGTGGCCCCCGAGTATAAAGACATGGGACGAGTAATTATGCGATGATGGGATGTCTCACGGTTGCACCATTCGTTGTCCATCCTCGATTGTCCTCGCCGGTGATACGGTGGCAATCGAGCTTGATGACATTGAATGGGCATCGCGTACGGCCTCTTTCATCGACGTCACAGTATAGCTCGATTGGATTGACTCACCTTACCTGTACTTTGTTGGTTCTAGCCGGTGATACGGTGGCCACCGACTATAACGACATGGGACGAGTAATTATGCGATGATGGGATGTCTCATGGTTGTTCCATTCCTTGTCCATCCTCGACGGTCCTCGCTGGAAATACAGTGGCAATCGAGCATGATGACATTGAATGATCTTCCCGTAAGACCTCTTCTCATCAACGTCATAGTGTGACCCAATTGGTTTGGCTCACCTTGTCTGTGCTTCGTTGGTTCTAGCCGGTGATATGGTGGCCACGAGTATGACGACATGGGACGAGTAATTATGCAATGATGGGATGTCTCACGGTTGCTCCATTTTGTGCATCCTCGGTGGTCCACGCCGGTGATTTTGTGGAAATCGAGCATGATGACATTGAATGGGCATCCCGTAAGGCCTTCTCATCAACATCATGGCAGATTTCGACGCCTTGTCTGTACTTTGTTGGTTCTAGCCAGTGATACGGTGGCCACTGAGTATAACACATGGGACGAGTAATTATGCGATGA
>MU847824.1:0-33474 GCA_032690845.1 Eleusine coracana subsp. coracana
GGGTGTAAGCACACAAAAAGGGACCTATAACCTAAAGCGAGCGTAACTTTTACGTCCGTTATCGTTCGGGACATACTTTTTTTCTAGAAAGCTTGCGTTGGGGCCATACCAACAAAAAGCAAATTTAAAGAGTAGAATAGTATATAATTTATAACAAAATAAATACTTCTCTATGCTTAAGATACAGCCCCGAATACCTCCTACTCCCGCAATGTTACATTCAACCAGATAAGCATCGAACTACAATCGTGGTGAGGACTTCGCCCGCGCGTACATGAACCGGCGCATAGACTATTGACGTTTATGGGTACACAAGGAACCAATGGAAGGTAACCCAGACATCCATCGGCCATGCGGTTCGCACACCGTGGGTGTGAAGCAACACGAAAAAGGAACCTATACCTAAAAACGAGCATAACTTTTGCATCGTTGTCCGATCGGGGCATAGTTTTTTTTCTAGAAAGCTTGCGGCGAGGCCAACACCGACAATAAGAGAAATTCAAAGTAGTAAATAGTATATATTTTTTATAAAATAAATACTTCCCTATGGTTAAGATACTGCCCCAAATACCTCCTCCTACTAGCATGTTATATTCAATACAGCGTCAAAACTACATCGTGGTGGAGGACTCGCCCACCGTATCATGAACCGCGCCTAGACTACCGAGTTTATGGGAACACAAGGAACCATGGAAGGTAACCCACTTCCCTCGGCCATGCGGTTCAGCACACCGTGGTGTAAGCACACAAAAAAGGAGACCTATAACCTAAAACGAGCATAACTTTTGCATCCATTGTCCGATCGGGGCATAGTTTTTTTTTCTAGAAAGCTTGCGGCGAGGCCAACACCGACAATAAGAGAATTCAAAGAGTAGAATAGTATATAATTTTTACAAAATAAATACTTCCCTATGGTTAAGATACTGCCCCAAATACCTCCTACTTCTAGCATGTTATATTCAATACAGCGTCGAACTCCATCGTGGTGGAGGACACGCCCCCCGTATCATGAACCGCGCCTAGACTACCGAGATAATGGGTACAGAAGAAACCATGGAAGGTAGCTCACATCCCTCGGCCGTGCGGTTCAGTACACCGTGTGTGTAAGCACACAAAAAATGAGACCTATAACCTAAAACGAGCATAACTTTTGCGTCCATTGTCCATTTGGGACATACTTTTTTTCTAGAAAGCTTGCGGCGAGGCCAATAACGACAAAAAAGAAATTCAAAGAGTAGAATAGTATATAATTTTTCACAAAATAAATACTTCCCTATGGTTAAGATACTGCCCCAAATACCTCCTACTGCCAGCATGTTACATTCAATACAGCGTCGAACTACATCGTGGTGGAGGACTCGCCCACCGTATCATGAACCGCGCCTAGACTACCGAGATAATAGGTACACAAGAAACCATGGAAGGTAGCTCACATCCCTCGGCCCGCACGGTTCAGCACACCGTGGGTGTAAGCACACAAAAAGTGAGACCTATAACCTAAAACGAGCATAACTTTTGCGTCCGTTGTCCATTCGGGACATACTTTTTTTCTAGAAAGCTTGCGGCGAGGCCAATAACGACAAAAAGAGAAATTTAAAGAGTAGAATAGTATATAATTTTTCACAAAATAAATACTTCCCTATGGTTAAGATACTGCCCCAAATACCTCCTACTGCCAGCATGTTACATTCAATACAGCGTCGAACTCCATCGTGTTGGAGGACTCGCCCACCGTATCATGAACCGCGCCTAGACTACCGAGTTTATGGCTACACAAGGAACCATGGAAGGTAACCTACATCCTTCGGCCACGCGGTTCAGCACACCGTGTGTGTAAGCACACGAAAATGGAGACCTATAACCTAAAACAAGCATAACTTTTGCATCCATTGTCTGATCATGGCATACTTTTTTTTCTAGAAAGCTTGCGGCAAGGCCAACATCGACAAAAAGCGAAATTCAAAGAGTAGACTAGTATAAAATTTTTTACAAAATAAATACTTCCCTATGGTTAAGATACTACCCGAATACGTCCTATTGCGAGTATGTTACATTCAATATAGCATAGAACTCCATCGTGGTGGAGGACTCGCCCACCGTATCATGAACCGCGCCTAGACTACCGAGTTTATGGGTACACAAGGAACCATGGAAGGTAACCCACATCCCTTGGCCACGCGGGTCAGCACACCGTGGGTGTAAGCACACAAAAAATGAGACCTATAACCTAAAGCGACCGTAACTTTTGCATCCGTTGTCCGTTTGGGACATACTTTTTTTCTAGAAAGCTTGCGGCGGGGCCAATACCGACAAAAAGCAAAATTTAAAGAGTAGAATAGTATATAATTTATAAAAAAATAAATACTTCCCTATGGTTAAGATACAGCCCCGAATACCTCCTACTCCCAGCATGTTACATTCAATACAGCATCGAACTCCATTGTGGTGGAGGACTCGCCCACCGTATCATTAACCGGGCCTAGACTACCGAGTTTATGGGTACACAAGGAACCATGGAAGGTAGCTCACATCCCTCGGCCGCGCGGTTCAGCATACCGTGGGTGTAAGCACACAAAAAATGAGACCTATAACCTAAAACGAGCGTAACTTTTGTGTCCTTTGTCCATTCGGGACATACTTTTTTTCTAGAAAGCTTGCGGCGAGGCCAATAACGGTAAAAAGAGAAATTCAAAGAGTAGAATAGTATAGAATTTTTCACAAAATAAATACTTCCCTATGGTTAAGATACTACCCCAAATACCTCCTACTGCCAGCATGTTACATTCAATACAGCTTCGAACTCCATCGTGGTGGAGGACTCGCCCACCGTATCACGAACCGCGCCTAGACTACCGAGTTTATGGCTACACAAGGAACCATGGAAGGTAACCCACATCCTTCGGCCATGCGGCTCAGCACACCGTGTGTGTAAGCACACGAAAAAGGAGACATATAACCTAAAACAAGCATAACGTTTGCATCCGTTGTCTGATCGGGCCATACTTTTTTTCTAGAAAGCTTGCGGCGAGGCCAATACCGACAAAAAGCGAAATTTAAAGAGTAGAATAGTATAAAATTTTTTACAAAATAAATACTTCCCTATGGTTAAGATACTACCCGAATACGTCCTATTGCCAACATGTTACATTCAATATAGCATCGAACTCCACGTGGTGGAGGACTCGCCCACCGTATCATGAATCGCGCCTAGACTACCGAGTTTATGGGTACACAAGGAACCATGGAAGGTAACCCACATCCCTCGGCCACGCGGTTCAGCACACCGTGGGTGTAAGCACACAAAAAATGAGACCTATAACCTAAAGCGAGCGTAACTTTTGCATCCGTTATCCGTTCGGGACATACTTTTTTTCTAGAAAGCTTGCGGCGGGGCCAATACCAACAAAAGCAAAATTTAAAGAGTAGAATAGTATATAATTTATAACAAAATAAATACTTCTCTATGGTTAAGATACAGCCCCGAATACCTCCTACTCCTAGCATGTTACATTCAACACAGCATCGAACTACATTGTGGTGGAGGACTCGCCCGCCGTATCATGAACCGCGCCTAGACTATCAAGTTTATGGGTACACAAGGAACCATGGAAGGTAACCCACATCCATCGGCCACACGGTTCAGCACACCGTGGGTGTAAGCACACGAAAAAGGAGACCTATAACCTAAAACGAGCATAACTTTTGCATCCGTTGTCCGATCGGGGCATAGTTTTTTTTTTCTAGAAAGCTTGCGACGAGGCCAACACCGACAATAAGAGAAATTCAAAGAGTAGAATAGTATATATTTTTTACAAAATAAATACTTCCCTATGGTTAAGATACTGCCCCAAGTACCTCCTACTTCTAGCATGTTATATTCAATACAGCGTCGAACTCCATCGTGGTGGAGGACACGCCCACCGTATCATGAACCGCGCCTAGACTACCGAGATAATGGGTACACAAGAAACCATGGAAGGTAGCTCACATCCCTCGGCCGTGCGGTTCAGCACACCGTGTGTGTAAGCACACAAAAAATGAGACCTATAACCTAAAACGAGCATAACTTTTGCGTCCGTTGTCCATTCGGGACATACTTTTTTTCTAGAAAGCTTGCGGCGAGGCCAATAACGACAAAAAGAGAAATTCAAAGAGTAGAATAGTATATAATTTTTCACAAAATAAATACTTCCCTATGGTTAAGATACTGCCCCAAATACCTCCTACTGCCAGCATGTTACATTCAATACAGCGTCGAACTCCATCGTGTTGGAGGATTCGCCCACCGTATCACGAATCGCACCTAGACTACCGAGTTTATGGGTACACAAGGAACCATGGAAGGTAACCCACATCCTTGGCCATGCGGTTCAGCACACTGTGTGTGTAAGCACATGAAAAATCAGACCTATAACCTAAAACAAGCATAACTTTTGCATCCATTGTCTGATCGGGGCATAGTTTTTTTTTCTAGAAAGCTTGCGGCGAGGCCAACACCGACAATAAGAGAAATTCAAAGAGTAGAATAGTATATAATTTTTACAAAATAAATACTTCCTATGGTTAAGATACTGCCCCAAATACCTCCTACTTCTAGCATGTTATATTCAATACAGCGTCGAACTCCATCGTGGTGGAGGACACGCCCACCGTATCATGAACCGCGCCTAGACTACCGAGATAATGGGTACAGAAGAAACCATGGAAGGTAGCTCACATCCCTCGGCCGTGCGGTTCAGCACACCGTGTGTGTAAGCACACAAAAAATGAGACCTATAACCTAAAACGAGCATAACTTTTACGTCCGTTGTCCATTCGGGACATACTTTTTTTCTAGAAAGCTTGCGGCGAGGCCAATAACGACAAAAAGAGAAATTCAAAGAGTAGAATAGTATATAATTTTTCACAAAATAAATACTTCCCTATGGTTAAGATACTGCCCCAAGTACCTCCTACTGCCAGCATGTTACATTCAATACAGCGTCGAACTCCATCGTGTTGGAGGATTCGCCCACCGTATCACGAACCGCACCTAGACTACCGAGTTTATGGCTACACAAGGAACCATGGAAGGTAACCCACATCCTTCGGCCACGCGGTTCAGCACACCGTGTGTGTAAGCACACGAAAAAGGAGACCTATAACCTAAAACAAGCATAACTTTTGCATCCATTGTCTGATCGGGGCATACTTTTTTTTCTAGAAAGCTTGCTGGCGAGGCCAACATCGACAAAAAGCGAAATTCAAAGAGTAGAATAGTATAAATTTTTTACAAAATAAATACTTCCCTATGGTTAAGATACTACCCAGAATACGTCCTATTGCCAGCATGTTACATTCAATATAGCATCGAACTCCATCGTGGTGGAGGACTCGCCCACCGTATCATGAACCGCGCCTAGACTACCGAGTTTATGGGTACACAAGGAACCATGGAAGGTAACCCACATCCCTCGGCCATGCGGTTCAGCACACCGTGGGTGTAAGCACACAAAAAGGAGACCTATAACCTAAAACGAGCATAACTTTTGCATCCGTTGTCCGATCGGGCATAGCTTTTTTTTCTAGAAAGCTTGCGGCGAGGCCAATACCGACAAAAAGCGAAATTCAAAGAGTAGAATAGTATAAAATTTTTTACAAAATAAATACTTCCCTATGGTTAAGATAATACCCGAATACGTCCTATTGCCAGCATGTTACATTCAATATAGCATCGAACTCCACGTGGTGGAGGACTCGCCCACCGTATCATGAATCGCGCCTAGACTACCAAGTTTATGGGTACACAAGGAACCATAGAAGGTAACCCACATCCCTCGGCCACGCGGTTCAGCACACCGTGGGTGTAAGCACACAAAAAATGAGACCTATAACCTAAAGCGAGAGTAACTTTTGCGTCCGTTATCCGTTCGGGACATACTTTTTTTCTAGAAAGCTTGCAGCGGGGCCAATACCAACAAAAAGTGAAATTTAAAGAGTAGAATAGTATATAATTTATAACAAAATAAATACTTCCCTATGGTTAAGATACAGCCCCGAATACCTCCTACTCCCAGCATGTTACATTCAACACAGCATCGAACTCCATCGTGGTGGAGGACTCGCCCACCGTATCATGAACCGCGCCTAGACTATCGAGTTTATGGGTACACAAGAACCATGGAAGGTAACCCACATCCCTCGGCCATGCGGTTCAGCACACCGTGGGTGTAAGCACACGAAAAAGGAGACCTATAAGCCTAAAACGAGCATAACTTTTG
Source organism: Eleusine coracana subsp. coracana (assembly GCA_032690845.1). Lineage (NCBI taxonomy): Eukaryota > Viridiplantae > Streptophyta > Magnoliopsida > Poales > Poaceae > Eleusine > Eleusine coracana. The sequence goes on from MU847824.1 coordinate 6,261, forward strand.
CATCCGTTGTCCAATCGGGGCATAGTTTTTTTTTCTAGAAAGCTTGCGGCGAGGCCAACACCGACAATAAGAGAAATTCAAAGAGTAGAATAGTATATATTTTTTACAAAATAAATACTTCCCTATGGTTAAGATACTGCCCCAAATACCTCCTACTACTAGCATGTTATATTCAATACAGCGTCAAACTACATCGTGGTGGAGGACTCGCCCATCGTATCATGAACCGCGCCTAGACTACCGAGTTTATGGGTACACTAAGGAACCATGGAAGGTAACCCACATCCCTCGGCCACGCGGTTCAGCACACCGTGGGTGTAAGCACACAAAAAAGGAGACCTATAACCTAAAACGAGCATAACTTTTGCATCCATTGTCCGATCGGGGCATAGTTTTTTTTCTAGAAAGCTTGCTGCGAGGCCAACACCGACAATAAGAGAAATTCAAAGAGTAGAATAGTATATAATTTTTACAAAATAAATACTTCCCTATGGTTAAGATACTGCCCCAAATACCTCCTACTTCTAGCATGTTATATTCAATACAGCGTCGAACTCTATCATGGTGGAGGACACGCCCACCGTATCATGAACCACGCCTAGACTACCGAGATAATGGGTACACAAGAAACCATGGAAGGTAGCTCACATCCCTCGGCCGTGCGGTTCAGCACACCGTGTGTGTAAGCACACAAAAAATGAGACCTATAACCTAAAACGAGCATAACTTTTGCGTCCGTTGTCCATTCGGGATATACTTTTTTTCTAGAAAGCTTGCGGCGAGGCCAACATCGACAAAAAGCGAAATTCAAAGAGTAGAATAGTATAAAGTTTTTACAAAATAAATACTTCCCTATGGTTAAGATACTACCCAAATACGTCCTATTGCCAGTATGTTACATTCAATATAGCATCAAACTCCATCGTGGTGGAGGACTCGCCCACCGTATCACGAACCGCGCCTAGACTACCGAGTTTATGGGTACACAAGGAACCATGGAAGGTATCCCACATCCCTCGGCCACGCGGTTCAGCACACCGTGGGTGTAAGCACATGAAAAAGGAGACCTATAACCTAAAGCGAGCATAACTTTTGCATCCGTTGTCCGATCAGGGCATAGTTTTTTTTTCTAGAAAGCTTGCGGCGAGGCCAACACCGACAATAAGAGAAATTCAAAGAGTAGAATAGTATATATTTTTTACAAAATAAATACTTCCCTATGGTTAAGATACTGCCCCAAATACCTCCTACTTCTAGCATGTTATACTCAATACAGCATCGAACTACATCGTGGTGGAGGACTCGCCCACCGTATCATGAACCACGCCTAGACTACCGAGTTTATGGAGACACAAGGAACCATGGAAGGTAACCCACATCCCTCGGCCACGCGGTTCAGCACACCGTGGGTGTAAGCACATAAAAAGGAGACCTATAACCTAAAACGAGCATAACTTTTGCATCCATTGTCCGATCGGGACATAGTTTTTTTTTCTAGAAGGCTTGCGGCGAGGCCAATAACGACAAAAAGAGAAATTCAAAGAGTAGAATAGTATATAATTTTTCACAAAATAAATACTTTCCTATGGTTAAGATACTGCCCCGAATACCTCCTACTGCCAGCATGTTATATTCAATACAGCGTCGAACTCCATCGTGTTGGACGACTCGCCCACCTTATCATGAACCGCGCCTAGACTACCGAGTTTATGGCTACACAAGGAACCATGGAAGGTAACCCACATCCTTCGGCCACGCGGTTCAGCACACTGTGTGTGTAAGCACACGAAAAATAAGACCTATAACCTAAAACAAGCATAACTTTTGCATCCATTGTCTGATCGGGGCATACTTTTTTTTCTAGAAAGCTTGCGGCGAGGCCAACATCGACAAAAAGCGAAATTCAAAGAGTAGAATAGTATAAAAGTTTTTACAAAATAAATACTTCCCTATGGTTAAGATACTACCCAAATACGTCCTATTGCCAGCATGTTACATTCAATATAGCATCAAACTCCATCGTGGTGGAGGACTCGCCCACCGTATCACGAACCGCGCCTAGACTACCGAGTTTATGGGTACACAAGGAACCATGGAAGGTATCCCACATCCCTCGGCCACGCGGTTCAGCACACCGTGGGTATAAGCACACAAAAAATGAGGCCTATAACCTAAAGCGAGCATAACTTTTGCATCCGTTGTCCGTTCGGGACATACTTTTTTTCTAGAAAGCTTGCGGCGGGGCCAATACCGACAAAAAGAAAAATTTAAAGAGTAGAATAGTATATAATTTATAACAAAATAAATACTTCCCTATAGTTAAGATACAGCCCCGAATACCTCCTACTCCCAGCATGTTACATTCAATACAGCATCGAACTCCATCGTGGTGGAGGACTCGCCCACCGTATCATGAACCGCGCCTAGACTACCGAGTTTATGGGTACACAAGGAACCATGGAAGGTAACCACATCCCTCGGCCACGCGGTTCAGCACACCGTGGGTGTAAGCACACGAAAAAGGAGACCTATAACCTAAAACGAGCATAACTTTTGCATCCGTTGTCCAATCGGGGCATAGTTTTTTTTTCTAGAAAGCTTGCGGTGAGGCCAACACCGACAATCAGAGAAATTCAAAGAGTAGAATAGTATATATTTTTTACAATATAAATACTTCCCTATGGTTAAGATACTGCCCCAAATACCTCCTACTACCAGCATGTTATATTCAATACAGCATCGAACTACATCATGGTGGAGGACTCGACCACCGTATCATGAACCGCGTCTAGACTACCGAGATAATGGGTACACAAGGAACCATGAAAGGTAGCTCACATCCCTCGGCCACGCGGTTCAGCACACCGTGGGTGTAAGCACATAAAAAAGGAGACCTATAACCTAAAACGAGCATAACTTTTGCATCCATTGTCCGATCGGGACATAGTTTTTTTTTCTAGAAGGCTTGCGGCGAGGCCAATAACGACAAAAAGAGAAATTCAAAGAGTAGAATAGTATATAATTTTTCACAAAATAAATACTTTCCTATGGTTAAGATACTGCCCCGAATACCTCCTACTGCCAGCATGTTATATTCAATACAGCGTCGAACTCCATCGTGTTGGAGGACTCGCCCACCTTATCACGAACCGCGCCTAGACTACCGAGTTTATGGCTACACAAGGAACCATGGAAGGTAACCCACATCCTTCGGCCACGCGGTTCAGCACACCGTGTGTGTAAGCACACGAAAAAGGAGACCAATAACCTAAAACAAGCATATCTTTTGCATCCATTGTGTGATCGGGGCATACTTTTTTTTAGAAAGCTTGTGGCGAGGCCAACATCGACAAAAAGTGAAATTCAAAGAGTAGAATAGTATAAATTTTTTTACAAAATAAATACTTCCCTATGGTTAAGATACTACCCGAATACGTACTATTGCCAGCATGTTACATTCAATATAGCATCGAACTCCATCGTGGTGGAGGACTCGCCCACCGTATCATGAACCGCGCCTAGACTACCGAGTTTATGGGTACACAAGGAACCATGGAAGGTAACCCACATCCCTCGGCCACGCGGTTCAGCACACCGTGGGTATAAGCACATGAAAAAGGAGACCTATAACCTAAAACGAGCATAACTTTTGCATCCGTTGTCCGATCAGGGCATAGTTTTTTTTTTCTAGAAAGCTTGCGGCGAGGCCAACACCGACAATAAGAGAAATTCAAAGAGTAGAATAGTATATATTTTTTACAAAATAAATACTTCCCTATGGTTAAGATACTGCCCCAAATACCTCCTACTTCTAGCATGTTATACTCAATACAGCATCGAACTACATCGTGGTGGAGGACTCGCCCACCGTATCATGAACCACGCCTAGACTACCGAGTTTATGGGGACACAAGGAACCATGGAAGGTAACCCACATCCCTCGGCCACGCGGTTCAGCACACCGTGGGTGTAAGCACATAAAAAAGGAGACCTATAACCTAAAACGAGCATAACTTTTGCATCCATTGTCCGATCGGGACATAGTTTTTTTTTCTAGAAGGCTTGCGGCGAGGCCAATAACGACAAAAAGAGAAATTCAAAGAGCAGAATAGTATATAATTTTTCACAAAATAAATACTTTCCTATGGTTAAGATACTGCCCCGAATACCTCCTACTGCCAGCATGTTACATTCAATACAGCGTCGAACTCCATCGTGTTGGACGACTCGCCCACCTTATCACGAACCGCGCCTAGACTTCCGAGTTTATGGCTACACAAGGATCCATGGAAGGTAACCCACATCCTTCGGCCACGCGGTTCAGCACACCGTGTGTGTAAGCACACGAAAAAGGAGACCAATAACCTAAAACAAGCATATCTTTTGCATCCATTGTCTGATCGGGGCATACTTTTTTTTCTAGAAAGCTTGTGGCGAGGCCAACATCGACAAAAAGTGAAATTCAAAGAGTAGAATAGTATAAAATTTTTTACAAAATAAATACTTCTCTATAGTTAAGATACTACCCGAATACGTCCTATTGCCAGCATGTTACATTCAATATAGCATCGAACTCCATCGTGGTGGAGGACTCGCCCACCGTATCATGAACCGCGCCTAGACTACCGAGTTTATGGGTACACAAGGAACCATGGAAGGTAACCCACATCCCTCGGCCACACGGTTCAGCACACCGTGGGTGTAAGCACACAAAAAATGAACCTATGACCTAAAGCGAGCGTAACTTTTGCATCCGTTGTCCGTTCGGGACATACTTTTTTTCTAGAAAGCTCGCGGCGGGGCCAATACCGACAAAAAGCAAAATTTAAAGAGTAGAAATATATATAATTTATAACAAAATAAATACTTGCCTATGGTTAAGATAGAGCCCCGAATACCTCCTACTCCTAGCATGTTACATTCAATACAGCATCGAACTCCATCGTAGTGGAGGACTCGCCCACCGTATCATGAACCGCGCCCAGACTACCGAGTTTATGGGTACACAAGGAACCATGGAAGGTAACCCACATCCCTCGGCCACGCGGTTAAGCACACCGTGGGTGTAAGCACACCAAAAAGGAGACCTATAACCTAAAACGAGCATAACTTTTGCATCCGTTGTCCAATCGGGGCATAGTTTTTTTTTCTAGAAAGCTTGCGGTGAGGCCAACACCGACAATCAGAGAAATTCAAAGAGTAGAATAGTATATATTTTTACAATATAAATACTTCCCTATGGTTAAGATACTGCCCCGAATACCTCCTACTACCAGCATGTTATATTCAATACAGCATCGAACTCCATCGTAGTGGAGGACTCGACCACCGTATCATGAACCGCGTCTAGACTACCGAGTTTATGGGTACACAAGGAACCATGGAAGGTAACCCACATCCCTCGGCCACGCGGTTCAGCACACCGTGGGTGTAAGCACACGAAAAAGGAGACCTATAACCTAAAACGAGCATAACTTTTGCATCCGTTGTCCAATCGGGGCATAGTTTTTTTTTTCTAGAAAGCTTGCGGTGAGGCCAACACCGACAATCAGAGAAATTCAAAGAGTAGAATAGTATATATTTTTTACAATATAAATACTTCCCTATGGTTAAGATACTGCCCCAAATACCTCCTACTACCAGCATGTTATATTCAATACAGCATCGAACTACATCATGGTGGAGGACTCGACCACCGTATCATGAACCGCGTCTAGACTACCGAGATAATGGGTACACAAGGAACCATGAAAGGTAGCTCACATCCCTCGGCCACGCGGTTCAGCACACCGTGGGTGTAAGCACATAAAAAAGGAGACCTATAACCTAAAACGAGCATAACTTTTGCATCCATTGTCCGATCGGGACATAGTTTTTTTTTCTAGAAGGCTTGCGGCGAGGCCAATAACGACAAAAAGAGAAATTCAAAGAGTAGAATAGTATATAATTTTTCACAAAATAAATACTTTCCTATGGTTAAGATACTGCCCCGAATACCTCCTACTGCCAGCATGTTATATTCAATACAGCGTCGAACTCCATCGTGTTGGAGGACTCGCCCACCTTATCACGAACCGCGCCTAGACTACCGAGTTTATGGCTACACAAGGAACCATGGAAGGTAACCCACATCCTTCGGCCACGCGGTTCAGCACACCGTGTGTGTAAGCACACGAAAAAGGAGACCAATAACCTAAAACAAGCATATCTTTTGCATCCATTGTGTGATCGGGGCATACTTTTTTTTAGAAAGCTTGTGGCGAGGCCAACATCGACAAAAAGTGAAATTCAAAGAGTAGAATAGTATAAATTTTTTACAAAATAAATACTTCCCTATGGTTAAGATACTACCCGAATACGTACTATTGCCAGCATGTTACATTCAATATAGCATCGAACTCCATCGTGGTGGAGGACTCGCCCACCGTATCATGAACCGCGCCTAGACTACCGAGTTTATGGGTACACAAGGAACCATGGAAGGTAACCCACATCCCTCGGCCACGCGGTTCAGCACACCGTGGGTATAAGCACATGAAAAAGGAGACCTATAACCTAAAACGAGCATAACTTTTGCATCCGTTGTCCGATCAGGGCATAGTTTTTTTTTCTAGAAAGCTTGCGGCGAGGCCAACACCGACAATAAGAGAAATTCAAAGAGTAGAATAGTATATATTTTTTACAAAATAAATACTTCCCTATGGTTAAGATACTGCCCCAAATACCTCCTACTTCTAGCATGTTATACTCAATACAGCATCGAACTACATCGTGGTGGAGGACTCGCCCACCGTATCATGAACCACGCCTAGACTACCGAGTTTATGGGGACACAAGGAACCATGGAAGGTAACCCACATCCCTCGGCCACGCGGTTCAGCACACCGTGGGTGTAAGCACATAAAAAGGAGACCTATAACCTAAAACGAGCATAACTTTTGCATCCATTGTCCGATCGGGACATAGTTTTTTTTTCTAGAAGGCTTGCGGCGAGGCCAATAACGACAAAAAGAGAAATTCAAAGAGCAGAATAGTATATAATTTTTCACAAAATAAATACTTTCCTATGGTTAAGATACTGCCCCGAATACCTCCTACTGCCAGCATGTTATATTCAATACAGCGTCGAACTCCATCGTGTTGGACGACTCGCCCACCTTATCACGAACCGCGCCTAGACTTCCGAGTTTATGGCTACACAAGGATCCATGGAAGGTAACCCACATCCTTCGGCCACGCGGTTCAGCACACCGTGTGTGTAAGCACACGAAAAAGGAGACCAATAACCTAAAACAAGCATATCTTTTGCATCCATTGTCTGATCGGGGCATACTTTTTTTTCTAGAAAGCTTGTGGCGAGGCCAACATCGACAAAAAGTGAAATTCAAAGAGTAGAATAGTATAAAATTTTTTACAAAATAAATACTTCTCTATAGTTAAGATACTACCCGAATACGTCCTATTGCCAGCATGTTACATTCAATATAGCATCGAACTCCATCGTGGTGGAGGACTCGCCCACCGTATCATGAACCGCGCCTAGACTACCGAGTTTATGGGTACACAAGGAACCATGGAAGGTAACCCACATCCCTCGGCCACGCGGTTCAGCACACCGTGGGTGTAAGCACACAAAAAATGAGACCTATAACCTAAAGCGAGCGTAACTTTTGCATCCGTTGTCCGTTCGGGACATACTTTTTTTCTAGAAAGCTCGCGGCGGGGCCAATACCGACAAAAAGCAAAATTTAAAGAGTAGAAATATATATAATTTATAACAAAATAAATACTTGCCTATGGTTAAGATACAGCCCCGAATACCTCCTACTCCTAGCATGTTACATTCAATACAGCATCGAACTCCATCGTAGTGGAGGACTCGCCCACCGTATCATGAACCGCGCCTAGACTACCGAGTTTATGGGTACACAAGGAACCATGGAAGGTAACCCACATCCCTCGGCCACGCGGTTCAGCACACCGTGGGTGTAAGCACACCAAAAAGGAGACCTATAACCTAAAACGAGCATAACTTTTGCATCCGTTGTCCAATCGGGGCATAGTTTTTTTTTTCTAGAAAGCTTGCGGTGAGGCCAACACCGACAATCAGAGAAATTCAAAGAGTAGAATAGTATATATTTTTTACAATATAAATACTTCCCTATGGTTAAGATACTGCCCCGAATACCTCCTACTACCAGCATGTTATATTCAATACAACATCGAACTCCATCGTAGTGGAGGACTCGACCACCGTATCATGAACCGCGTCTAGACTACCGAGTTTATGGGTACACAAGGAACCATGGAAGGTAACCCACATCCCTCGGCCACGCGGTTCAGCACACCGTGGGTGTAAGCACACGAAAAAGGAGACCTATAACCTAAAACGAGCATAACTTTTGCATCCGTTGTCCAATCGGTGCATAGTTTTTTTTTCTAGAAAGCTTGCGGTGAGGCCAACACCGACAATCAGAGAAATTCAAAGAGTAGAATAGTATATATTTTTTACAATATAAATACTTCCCTATGGTTAAGATACTGCCCCAAATACCTCCTACTACCAGCATGTTATATTCAATACAGCATCGAACTACATCATGGTGGAGGACTCGACCACCGTATCATGAACCGCGTCTAGACTACCGAGATAATGGGTACACAAGGAACCATGAAAGGTAGCTCACATCCCTCGGCCACGCGGTTCAGCACACCGTGGGTGTAAGCACATAAAAAAGGAGACCTATAACCTAAAACGAGCATAACTTTTGCATCCATTGTCCGATCGGGACATAGTTTTTTTTTTCTAGAAGGCTTGCGGCGAGGCCAATAACGACAAAAAGAGAAATTCAAAGAGTAGAATAGTATATAATTTTTCACAAAATAAATACTTTCCTATGGTTAAGATACTGCCCCGAATACCTCCTACTGCCAGCATGTTATATTCAATACAGCGTCGAACTCCATCATGTTGGAGGACTCGCCCACCTTATCACGAACCGCGCCTAGACTACCGAGTTTATGGCTACACAAGGAACCATGGAAGGTAACCCACATCCTTCGGCCACGCGGTTCAGCACACCGTGTGTGTAAGCACACGAAAAAGGAGACCAATAACCTAAAACAAGCATATCTTTTGCATCCATTGTCTGATCGGGGCATACTTTTTTTTAGAAAGCTTGTGGCGAGGCCAACATCGACAAAAAGTGAAATTCAAAGAGTAGAATAGTATAAATTTTTTTACAAAATAAATACTTCCCTATGGTTAAGATACTACCCGAATACGTACTATTGCCAGCATGTTACATTCAATATAGCATCGAACTCCATCGTGGTGGAGGACTCGCCCACCGTATCATGAACCGCGCCTAGACTACCGAGTTTATGGGTACACAAGGAACCATGGAAGGTAACCCACATCCCTCGGCCACGCGGTTCAGCACACCGTGGGTATAAGCACATGAAAAAGGAGACCTATAACCTAAAACGAGCATAACTTTTGCATCCGTTGTCCGATCAGGGCATAGTTTTTTTTTTCTAGAAAGCTTGCGGCGAGGCCAACACCGACAATAAGAGAAATTCAAAGAGTAGAATAGTATATATTTTTTACAAAATAAATACTTCCCTATGGTTAAGATACTGCCCCAAATACCTCCTACTTCTAGCATGTTATACTCAATACAGCATCGAACTACATCGTGGTGGAGGACTCGCCCACCGTATCATGAACCACGCCTAGACTACCGAGTTTATGGGGACACAAGGAACCATGGAAGGTAACCCACATCCCTCGGCCACGCGGTTCAGCACACCGTGGGTGTAAGCACATAAAAAAGGAGACCTATAACCTAAAACGAGCATAACTTTTGCATCCATTGTCCGATCGGGACATAGTTTTTTTTTCTAGAAGGCTTGCGGCGAGGCCAATAACGACAAAAATAGAAATTCAAAGAGCAGAATAGTATATAATTTTTCACAAAATAAATACTTTCCTATGGTTAAGATACTGCCCCGAATACCTCCTACTGCCAGCATGTTATATTCAATACAGCGTCGAACTCCATCGTGTTGGACGACTCGCCCACCTTATCACGAACCGCGCCTAGACTTACCGAGTTTATGGCTACACAAGGATCCATGGAAGGTAACCCACATCCTTCGGCCACGCGGTTCAGCACACCGTGTGTGTAAGCACACGAAAAAGGAGACCAATAACCTAAAACAAGCATATCTTTTGCATCCATTGTCTGATCGGGGCATACTTTTTTTTCTAGAAAGCTTGTGGCGAGGCCAACATCGACAAAAAGTGAAATTCAAAGAGTAGAATAGTATAAAATTTTTTACAAAATAAATACTTCCCTATAGGTTAAGATACTACCCGAATACGTCCTATTGCCAGCATGTTACATTCAATATAGCATCGAACTCCATCGTGGTGGAGGACTCGCCCACCGTATCATGAACCGCGCCTAGACTACCGAGTTTATGGGTACACAAGGAACCATGGAAGGTAACCCACATCCCTCGGCCACGCGGTTCAGCACACCGTGGGTGTAAGCACACAAAAAATGAGACCTATAACCTAAAGCGAGCGTAACTTTTGCATCCGTTGTCCGTTCGGGACATACTTTTTTTCTAGAAAGCTCGCGGCGGCGCCAATACCGACAAAAAGCAAAATTTAAAGAGTAGAAATATATATAATTTATAACAAAATAAATACTTGCCTATGGTTAAGATAGAGCCCCGAATACCTCCTACTCCTAGCATGTTACATTCAATACAGCATCGAACTCCATCGTAGTGGAGGACTCGCCCACCGTATCATGAACCGCGCCCTAGACTACCGAGTTTATGGGTACACAAGGAACCATGGAAGGTAACCCACATCCCTCGGCCACGCGGTTCAGCACACCGTGGGTGTAAGCACACCAAAAAGGAGACCTATAACCTAAAACGAGCATAACTTTTGCATCCGTTGTCCAATCGGGGCATAGTTTTTTTTTTCTAGAAAGCTTGCGGTGAGGCCAACACCGACAATCAGAGAAATTCAAAGAGTAGAATAGTATATATTTTTTACAATATAAATACTTCCCTATGGTTAAGATACTGCCCCGAATACCTCCTACTACCAGCATGTTATATTCAATACAGCATCGAACTCCATCGTAGTGGAGGACTCGACCACCGTATCATGAACCGCGTCTAGACTACCGAGTTTATGGGTACACAAGGAACCATGGAAGGTAACCCACATCCCTCGGCCACGCGGTTCAGCACACCGTGGGTGTAAGCACACGAAAAAGGAGACCTATAACCTAAAACGAGCATAACTTTTGCATCCGTTGTCCAATCGGTGCATAGTTTTTTTTTTCTAGAAAGCTTGCGGTGAGGCCAACACCGACAATCAGAGAAATTCAAAGAGTAGAATAGTATATATTTTTTACAATATAAATACTTCCCTATGGTTAAGATACTGCCCCAAATACCTCCTACTACCAGCATGTTATATTCAATACAGCATCGAACTACATCATGGTGGAGGACTCGACCACCGTATCATGAACCGCGTCTAGACTACCGAGATAATGGGTACACAAGGAACCATGAAAGGTAGCTCACATCCCTCGGCCACGCGGTTCAGCACACCGTGGGTGTAAGCACACGAAAAAGGAGACCAATAACCTAAAACAAGCATATCTTTTGCATCCATTGTCTGATTGGGGCATACTTTTTTTTTAGAAAGCTTGTGGTGAGGCCAACATCGACAAAAAGTGAAATTCAAAGAGTAGAATAGTATAAATTTTTTTACAAAATAAATACTTCCCTATGGTTAAGATACTACCCGAATACGTCCTATTGCCAGCATGTTACATTCAATATAGCATCGAACTCCATCGTGGTGGAGGACTCGCCCACCGTATCATGAACCGCGCCTAGACTACCGAGTTTATGGCTACACAAGGAACCATGGAAGGTAACCCACATCCCTCGGCCACGCGGTTCAGCACACCGTGGGTATAAGCACATGAAAAAGGAGACCTATAACCTAAAGCGAGCGTAACTTTTGCATCCGTTGTCTGATCGGGGATAGTTTTTTATCTAGAATGCTTGCGGCGAGGCCAACACCGACAAAAAGAAAAATTCAAAGTGTAGAATAGTATAAAATTTTATACAAAATAAATACTTCCCTATGGTTAAGATACTTCCCCAAATACCTCTTACTGCCAGCATATTACATTCAATACAGCATCGAACTCCATCGTGGTGGAGGATTCGTCCACCATATCATGACCTGCGCCTAGACTACCGAGTTTATGGGGACACAAGGAACCATGGATGGTAACCCACATCCCTCGGCCACGCGGTTCAGCACACCATGGGTGTAAGCACATGAAAATGAGACCTATAACGTAAAACGAGCGTTACTTTTGCATCGGTTGTCCGTTCGGGGGCATACTTTTTTTCTAGAAAGCTTGCAGTGAGGCCAATACCAACAAAAAGCAAAATTCAAAGAGTAGAATAGTATATAATTTTGTAAAAAATACATACTTCTCTATGGTTGAGATACTGCCCCGAGTACCTCCTACTGTTAGCATGTTACATTCAATACAACGTCGAACTCCATCGCGGTGGAGGACTCGCCCACCGTATCACGAACCGCACCTAGACTAATGAGAACATCACTCCTATGGATACACACAACACTCCTCCAACTAAGATGAAAGTTCATCTGCATCTCCTGAATTTACAGGTGACTTCGTTTCTAATGTTTTGACTATGTGATTTTTAGAATGGATTGCTACCTAATGATTTAATTATTGTTAGGAACCATGGAGATGATGATGATATAGCTGAGGAGGTGATTGGAGGCGTGATGGGCCAGCAAGGACGTCCAAGCCAAGGTGGAAGCCCAATCCAAAACCGACTTTGAGTCTGTTTCGGAGGCCAGGACCAGTCTGCACTAAAACGGACGCCCAGGACGCATACGGACTCGGATTTGGACGTTCTACATATGACTGGAAACATAACGAAAAGATCTTTCCAACCCTGGTACCATATCAAAATTCGTCAGGAGCCGTCGGCAATCATCAAAACAAGTTGATGTACAGAATCTGTCCTGGTGCTGCGACACCGTAATCGGTCTTTGGGCCATGTATCGAGTTGAGCCCACTTAGGGCTGCGTCCAGGGGGTCTTGCACGACCCTAGGGTCCTCATATACAGCCGCCGCCTCTTCATTAGGGTTTGGGTTTTGCTTAGATTATTCTGTTCATAACAGTTTCGCCGTCATCACGGTTTATGAGACCCCAACTTCGTGAGATTCATAATACATCTGGAATTGTGTTGCTTTCTTCTTTGTTCTTGCTTGTGTTCTTGATTCGTAGGCAGGGATTAGCCTTCTCGGTGAGGTCAATCGTTTTAGAACGGTTGATAACCAGAGGAGACGTCGTGCTGCGATTGCGGGGTTTAGAACGTGCTGTTCTGAAGCCGGATCGATTTGTGTGTCGCCTCCAACCAAATCAACATATCCGGAACCTTTCGGAAGATCGGGAACCCTTGTCCACATCAAGTGGTAATCAAAGCTTCAGGTACACCGTTAGGTTCACCCTTATCTCTGTTATTTTGTTCAGTCCTAAACTCCAGAAAACTACCCTACAAAAATATTTGTTCGTCGTGTTTCCGCTGTCCTATATCCCCCTTGTGCTATGCAATTTTCAGTTTAGTTTGCTTCTCTGAATTTTAGTCCCTACAAGGTCATTGTATTGCTGGTCTAGTGCTTGTTCTTTGGTCTTGTTTGAGTGGTGCATGTCCTTGTTCATAGAGAATCAAGAAAAAAAAATTCAGTTTGTTGCACACATTGAGAGTTTTGGAATAATATATTATCTATCTCTGTGACTATCATATTCAGATCATAATATTGCTTATGCTAAAATATATTTTCCTTTTTCTTTCTAGTACTAATACCTTGCTGCAGTTCTGATTCACAAGAAAAGAAAAGAAAAAGGCAAAAGTGCACAAGAGGAAAAAGCCGCACAAAAAAGAGAAGTAGAAAAAGGCAAAGATAAAAATTCAGAATTGCTTGCAGCCTTTGCATTCTTTGTTAAGTCATTCGCTTGCTTGCTTGAACTAGGTCCGAGACAAGTTTAGGCCGGTGACATAGACTAGCTTGGGACTATTATTCAGTTTTGCAATTTCTGAATTGAGATCTTGCTAATCCTTGCTACCTAATATTGCCTATCCAAGCTCCATATATATCCTTCTGAACAGGCACAAATTTTTGACTCTCGCAATTATCAGTTCACACTCTCCAAGGTATCCTTTGCTTGCTGTAATTAAGAACTTTGTAAGGGCTTGGTGAGATGCTTCCATTTTCTTGTTGAGAGTTTCCACCGTTATTACATAGTAGTGATAGGAAAATATACTCTTGTGTGTTTTCTTGTTTGCTACTAACAATGACAGGTTCCAATACTCATGGGAATGAATTGATGGCATCTCATGATGATAAGAGTGTTGTAGCACAACGAGTGTTCAGTTCTCAAATGGAGAAGGTAGAGCAAAATCAATTGAACAATTTATTCCAGACTCACTTTGCTGTGAAGGATCGACGTTGTCGTGTCATCATTGATGGAGAGAGTAGCCACAACATTGCAAGCTTGGAGTTGGTCGAGAAGCTTGGCTTGACCACACAACCACACCCATGTCCATACTACATCCAATGGGTAAATTCTTGTGGTAAAATAAAGGTAGATCAAATTGCATGCATTGAATTTTTTATTGGTTCTTACAAGGATAGTGCAGAATTTGATATAGTACCTATGCAAGCATGTCATGTGTTATTAGGTAAACCTTGGATTTCTGTAAATAATGTTTCACATAATGCCATTGCTAATAGCTACTCATTTAAATACAATGGTAGAAGGGTTACTCTTAAACCTATGACTGCTGCTGAAATTTTAGAAGAGGACCAACAAAGATTTGAGAGAAGAAAAAATGAACCATTTAGGATAGAATGGGCTATTTCAAATGTTGCAACACTTCCATCAAAATCTGAATTACTAGAGGATGAACATATTTCTTTGCCTCTTGTTGCAACTAATACATTTGAACATCTACATAAAGAAGATGATAGTGGGAAAGATAAAGAACAGGTTGTTGCTTCAGGTAAAAGCTTTCTTGATGTGATGAATTGTTCCAATAATCTTGCTGTATTGGAACCTTATGATGATGTTTCTTTGTTACAAGTTGATTTATCTATTGGTCCTTTTGATAAAGAGGAGTTGTGTGCCAATGCTTCACTTATACCTTTGCCATAACAAATAAATGAGCTTGATGCTTTTGCTTATGATTCACCTAATGGTGCTGAAATAAAACATTTGATTTTAGTTACATGTGAAAAGGATGAGCAGAAATTGTTGACTTCTCTAAAGACTTTGGGTTATATTGAATTTGATGCTCTTTGTGATCTAAATGCCATTGAGAAGAACATGTTTTCTCAAACTGAATTTCCTTTATTGATAAGAAATAATTTTCATGCTATTGGCTATTATGATCATAGAGGTTTGTTTATGGTGCATAGAGTTTATATTTCTTTAACATTGAAACCTCCTTCTGTTGTGCAACTCAATGAGACACTAGAAAACTGCAATAAAAATTGTCATGTCATGTCAAGTTTTTCTATTGTTTCTAAGATCACACATTTTCTAACTTGTCATAAGAGTGAGGATGATGTTCATACTACTGGCCAATTTTTTAAAGATATTGTTCAGTTGTGTGACATGCCTTCTTCTGTAGTTTCACATTCTAATGATAATTTTTATAACACATATAAACATGAGGTGCATCCCAAGTTTGGGAATAGTTCTATATTTCATATTTCAGATTTGAGACAAATATTCGAAGAAAGAGATGGGATCGAGTCGAGGACGACTCTAATTCAAAAGGGGGAGAATGATGAGAACATCACTCCTATGGATACACGCAACACTCCTCCAACTAAGATGAAAGCTCATGTGCATCTCCTGAATTTACAGGTGACTTCGTTTCTAATGTTTTGTTTATGTGATTTTGAGAATAGATTGCTACCTAATGATTTAATTATTGTTAGGAACCATGGAGATGATGATGATATAGCTGAGGAGGTGATTGGAGGCGTGATGGGCCAGCAAGGACGTCCAAGCCAAGGTGGAAGCCCAATCCAAAACCAACTTTGAGTCTGTTTCGGAGCCCAGGACCAGTCTACACTAAAACGGACGCCCAGGATGCATACGGACTCGGATTTGGATGTTCTACATATGACTTGAAACATAACGAAAAGATCTTTCCAACCCAACTGGTCCCATATCAAAATTCATCAGGAGCCGTCGGCAATTATCAAAACAAATTGATGTACAGAATTTGTCCTGGTGCTGCGACACCGTAATCGGTCTTTGGGCCATGTATCGAGTTGAGCCCACTTAGGGCTGCATCCAGGGGGTCTTACACGACCCTAGGGTCCTCATATACAGCCGCCGCCTCATCATTAGGGTTTGGGTTTTGCTTAGATTATTCTGTTCATAACAGTTTCGCCGTCATCACGGTTTGTGAGGCCCCAACTTCGTGAGATTCATAATACATCTGCAATTGTGTTGCTTTCTTCTTTGTTCTTGCTTGTGTTCTTGATTCGTAGGCAGGGATTAGCCTTCTCGGTGAGGTCAATCGTTTTAGGACGGTTGATAATCAGAGGAG
This sequence comes from Eleusine coracana subsp. coracana, assembly GCA_032690845.1. Classification (NCBI taxonomy): domain Eukaryota; kingdom Viridiplantae; phylum Streptophyta; class Magnoliopsida; order Poales; family Poaceae; genus Eleusine; species Eleusine coracana. Next base: position 22,984 of record MU847824.1, read on the forward strand.
ACATCGTGCTGCGATTGCGGGGTTTAGAACGTGCTGTTCTGAAGCCGGATCGATTTGTGTGTCGCCTCTGACCAAATCAACGTATCCAGAACCTTTCGCAAGATTGGGAACCCTTGTCCACATCATAGACTACCGAGTTTATGGCTACACAAGGAACCATGGAAGGTAACCCACATCCTTTGGCCACGCGGTTCAGCACACCATGCGTGTAAGCACATAAAAAAGGAGACCTATAACCTAAAACAAGCATAACTTTTGCATCCGTTGTCTGATCGGGGCATACTTTTTTTCTAGAAAGCTTGCAGCGAGGCCAACACCGATAAAAAGAGAAATTCAAAGAGTAGAATAGTATAAAATTTTTAACAAAATAAATACTTCCCTATTGTTAAGATACTACCCGAATACGTCCTATTGCTAGCATGTTACATTCAATATAGCATCGAACTCCATCGTGGTGGACGACTCGCCCACCGTATCATGAACCGCGCCTAGACTACCGAGTTTATGGGTACACAAGGAATCATGGAAGGTAACCCACATCCCTCGGCCACGCGGTTCAGCACACCGTGGGTGTAAGCACACAAAAAATGAGACCTATAACCTAAAGCGAGCGTAACTTTTGCATTCGTTGTCCGTTTGGGACATACTTTTTTTCTAGAAAGGTTGCAGCGGGGCCAATACTGACAAAAAGTGAAATTTAAAGAGTAGAATAGTATATAATTTTTTACAAAATAAATACTTCCCTATGGTTAAGATACAGCCCCGAATACCTCCTACTCCCAGCATGTTACATTCAATACAGCGTCGAACTCCATCCTGGTGGAGGACTCGCCCACCGTATCATGAACCGCGCCTATACTACCGAGTTTATGGGTACACAAGGAACCATGGAAGGTAACCCACATCCCTCGGCCACGCGGTTCAGCACACCGTGGGTGTAAGCACACGAAAAAGGAGACCTATAACCTAAAATGAGCATAACTTTTGCATCCGTTGTCCGATCGGGGCATAGTTTTTTTCTATAAAGCTTGCGGCGAGGCCCACACCGACAATAAGAGAAATTAAAAGAGTAGAATAGTATATAATTTTTTACAAAATAAATACTTCCCTATGGTTAAGATACTGCCCCAAATACCTCCTACTGCCAGCATGTTATATTCAATACAGCGTCGAACTACATCGTGGTCGAGGACTCGCCCACCGTATCATGAACCTCGTCTAGACTACCGAGTTTATGGGTACACAAGGAACCATGGAAGATAACCGACATCCCTCGGCCACACGGTTCAGCACACCGTGGGTGTAAGCACACAAAAAAGGAGACCTATAACCTAAAACGAGCATAACTTTTGCATCCATTGTCCGATCGGGGCTTAGTTTTTTTTTTCTAGAAAGCTTGCGGCGAGGCCAATACCGACAAAAATAGAAATTCAAAGAGTAGAATAGTATATAATTTTTAACAAAAGTAATACTTCCCTATGGTTAAGATACCGCCCCAAATACCTCCTACTGCCAGCATGTTATATTCAATATAGCGTCGAACTACATCGTGGTGGAGGACTCCGCCACCGTATCATGAACCGCGTCTAGACTACCAAGATAATGGGTACACAAGGAACCATGGAAGGTAGCTCACATCCCTCGGCCACGCGGTTCAGCACATCGTGGGTGTAAGCACACAAAAAAGGAGACCTATAACCTAAAACGAGCATAACTTTTGCATCCATTGTCCGATCGGGGCATAGTTTTTTTTTCTAGAAAGCTTGCAGCAGGGCCAATATCGACAAAAAGTGAAATTTAAAGAGTAGAATAGTATATAATTTTTTACAAAATAAATATTTCCCCATGGTTAAGATACAGCCCCGAATACCTCCTACTCCCAGCATGTTACATTCAATACAGCGTCGAACTCCATCGTGGTGGAGGACTCGCCCACCGTATCATGAACCGCGCCTATACTACCGAGTTTATGGGTACACAAAGAACCATGGAAGGTAACCCACATCCCTCGGCCATGCGGTTCAGCACACCGTGGGTGTAAGCACACGAAAAAGGAGACCTATAACCTAAAATGAGCATAACTTTTGCATCCGTTGTCCGATCGAGGCATTGTTTTTTTCTATAAAGCTTGCGGCGAGGCCAACAACGACAATAAGAGAAATTCAAAGAGTAGGATAGTATATAATTTTTTACAAAATTAATAATTCCCTATGGTTAAGATACAGCCCCAAATACCTCCTACTGCCAGCATGTTATATTCAATACAGCGTCGAACTACATCGTGGTGGAGGACTCGCCCACCGTATCATGAACCGCGTCTAGACTACCGAGTTTATGGGTACACAAGGAACCATGGAAGGTAACCCACATCCCTCGGCCACGCGGTTCAGCACACCATGGGTGTAAGCACACAAAAAAGGAGACCTATAACCTAAAATGAGCATTACTTTTGCATCCATTGTCCGATCGGGGCATAGTTTTTTTTTTTCTAGAAAGCTTGCGGCGAGGCCAATACTGACAAAAAGAGAAATTCAAAGAGTAGAATAGTATATAATTTTTAACAAAATAAATACTTCCCTATGGTTAAGATACTGCCCCAAAATACCTCCTACTGCTAGCATGTTATATTCATTACAGCGTCAAACTACATCGTGGTGGAGGACTCGCCCACCTTATCATGAACCGCACCTAGACTACCGAGTTTATGGGTACACAAGGAACCATGGAAGGTAACCCACATCCCTCGGCCATGCGGTTCAGCACACCGTGGGTGTAAGCACACGAAAAAGGAGACCTATAACCTAAAATGAGCATAACTTTTGCATCTGTTGTCCGATCGAGGCATTGTTTTTTTCTATAAATCTTGCGGCGAGGCCAACAACGACAATAAGAGAAATTCAAAGAGTAGGATAGTATATAATTTTTTACAAAATTAATAATTCCCTATGGTTAAGATACAGCCCCAAATACCTCCTACTGCCAGCATGTTATATTCAATACAGCGTCGAACTACATCGTGGTGGAGGACTCGCCCACCATATCATGAACCGCGTCTAGACTACCGAGTTTATGGGTACACAAGGAACCATGGAAGGTAACCCACATCCCTCGGCCATGCGGTTCAGCACACCGTGGGTGTAAGCACACGAAAAAGGAGACCTATAACCTAAAATGACCATAACTTTTGCATCCGTTGTCCGATCGAGGCATAGTTTTTTTCTATAAAGCTTGCGGCGAGGCCAACAACGACAATAAGAGAAATTCAAAGAGTAGGATAGTATATAATTTTTACAAAAGTAATACTTCCCTATGGTTAAGATACCGCCCCAAATACCTCCTACTGCCAGCATGTTACATTCAATACAGCGTCGAACTACATCGTGGTGGAGGACTCGCCCACCGTATCATGAACCGCGGCTAGACTACCAAGATAATGGGTACACAAGGAACCGTGGAAGGTAGCTCACATCCCTCGGCCACGCGGTTCAGCACACCGTGGGTGTAAGCACACGAAAAATGAGACCGATAACCTAAAACGAGCGTTACTTTTGCATCGGTTGTCCGTTCGGGGCATACTTTTTTCTAGAAAGCTTGTGGCGAGGCCAATACCAACAAAAAGCAAAATTCAAAGAGTAGAATAGTATACAATTTTATAAAAAGTACATACTTCTCTATGGTTGAGATACCGCCCCGAGTACCTCCTACTGTTAGCATGTTACATTCAATACAACGTCGAACTCCATCGTGGTGGAGGACTCGCCCACCGTATCACGAACCGCGCCTAGACTACCGAGTTTATGGCTACACAAGGAACCATGGAAGGTAACCCACATCCTTCAGCGACTCGGTTCAGCACACCGTGTGTGTAACCACACGAAAAAGGAGACCTATAACCTAAAACAAGCATAACTTTTGCATCCGTTGTCTGATCGGGGCATACTTTTTTTTCTAGAAAGCTTGCGGCGAGGCCAACACCGACAAAAAGCAAAATTCAAAGAGTAGAATAGTATAAAATTTTATACAAAAGAAATACTTCCAGAATACGTTCTATTGCCAGCATGTTACATTCAATATAGCATCGAACTCCATCGTGGTGGAGGACTCGCCCACCGTATCATAAATCGCGCCTAGACTACCGCATTTATGGGTACACAAGGAACCATGGAAGGTAACCCACATCATTCGGGCACATGGTTCATCACACCGTGGATGTAAGCACACGAAAAAGGAGACCAATAACCTAAAATGAGCATAACTTTTACATTAGTTGTCTGATCGGGGCATACTTTCTTTTTCTAGAAAGCTTGCAGCAAGGCCAACACCGACAAAAAGAGAAATTGAAAGAGTAGAATAGTATATAATTTTATAAAAAATAAATAATTCCTTATGTTTGAGATATCGCCCCGAGTACCTCCTACTGCTAGCATGTTACATTCAATACAACGTCGGACTCCATCGCAGTGGAGGACTCACCCACCGTATCACGAACCACGCCTAGACTACCAGTTTATGGCAACACAAGGAACCATGGTAGGTAACCCACATCCTTCGGCCACACGGTTCAGCACACCGTGTGTGTAAGCACACGAAAAAGGAGACCTATAATGTAAAACAAGCATAACTTTTGCATCCGTTGTCCGATCGGGGACATACTTTTATTTCTAGAAAGCTTGCGGCGAGGGCAACACCGACAAAAAGAGAAATTCAAAGAATAGAATAGTATATAATTTTTTACAAAATAAATACTTCCCTATGGCTAAGATACTGCCCCGAATACCTCCTACTGCCAGCATGTTACATTCAAGACAGCATCGAGCTCCATCATGGTGGAGGACTCACCCACCGTATCATGAACCACGCCTAGACTACCGAGTTTATGGGTACACAAGGAACCATGGAAGGTAACCCACATCCCTCGGCCACGCGGTTCAGCTCACCATGGGTGTAAGCACACAAAAAAATGGGACCTATAACCTAAAATGAGCATAACTTTTGCATCTGTTGTCAGTTCAGGTCACACTTTTTTTCTAGAAAGCTTGCGGCGAGGCCAATACCGACAAAAGAGAAATTCAAAGAGTAGAATAGTATATAATTTTTTACAAAATAAGTACTTCCCTATGGTTAAGATACTGCCCCAAATACCTCCTACTGCCAGCATGTTACATTCAATACAACGTCGAACTCCATCGTGGTGGAGGACTCGCCCACCGTATCATGAACCACGCCTAGACTACCGAGTTTATGGGTACACAAGGAACCATGGATGGTAACCCACATCCCTCAGCCACGCGGTTCAGCACACCGTGGGTGTAAGCACACGAAAAATGAGACCTATAACCTCAAACGAGTGTTACTTTTGCGTCCGTTGTCCATTCTGGGCATACTTTTTTTTCTAGAAAGCTTGCGGCGAGGCCAATACCGACAAAAAGAAAATTCAAAGAGTAGAATAGTATATAATTATATAAAAAATACATACTTCCCTATGGTTGAGAAACCGCCCTGAGTCCCTCCTTCTGCTAGCATGTTACATTCAATACAACATCGAACTCCATCACAATGGTGGACTCGCCCACCATATCATGAACCGCGCCTAGACTACCACATTTATGGGTACACAAGAAACCATGGAAGGTAACCCACATCATTTGGGCACGCGGTTCATCACACCGTCGATGTAAGCACACAAAAAAGGAGACCAATAACCTAAAATGAGCATGACTTTTGCGTCCGTTGTCCATTCGGGGCATACTTTTTTTTTCTAGAAAGCTTGCGGCGAGGCCAACACCGACAAAAAGAGAAATTCAAAGAGTAGAATAGTATATAATTTTTTACAAAATAAATACTTCCCTATGGTTAAGATACTGCTCCGAATACCTCCTACTGCCAGCATGTTATATTCAATACAGCGTCGAACTACATTGTGGTGGAGAACTCGCCCACCGTATCATGAACCGCGCCTAGACAACCGAGTTTATGGGTACACAAGGAACCATGGAAGGTAACTCACATCCCTCGGCCGCGTGGTTCAGCACACCGTGGGTGTAAGCAAACAAAAAATGAGACCTATAACCTAAAACGAGCATAACTTTTGCGTCTGTTGTCCATTCGAGGCATACTTGTTTTCAAGAAAGCTTGCGGCGAGGCCAATACCGACAAAAAGCAAAATTCAATGAGTAGAATAGTATATAATTTTTTACAAAATAAATACTTCCCTATAGTTAAGATACTGCCCCAAATACCTCCTACTGCTAGCATGTTACATTCCATACAACGCCGAATTCCATCGTGGTGGAGGACTCGCCCACCGTATCATGAACCGCGCCTAGACTACCTAGTTTATGGGTACACAATGAACCATGGATGGTAACCCACATCCCTCTGCCACGCGGTTCAGCACACCGTGGGTGTAAGCACATGAAAAATGAGACCTATAACCTAAAACAAGTGTTACTTTTGCGTCCGTTGTCCATTCGGGGCATACTTTTTTTCTAGAAAGCTTGAGGCAAGGCCAATACCGACAAAAAGCAAAATTCAAAGAGTAGAATAGTATATAATTTAATAAAAAATACATACTTCCCTATGGTTGAGAAACCGCCCCGAGTACCTCCTTCTGCTAGCATGTTACATTCAATACAACGTCGAACTCCATCGTGATGGCGGACTCGCCCGCCATATCATGAACCGCGCCTAGACTACCACATTTATGGGTACACAAGAAACCATGGAAGGTAACCCACATCATTTGGGCACACGGTTCATCACACCGTCGATGTAAGCACACAAAAAAGGAGACCAATAACCTAAAATGAGCATGACTTTTGCGTCCGTTGTCCATTCGGGGCATACTTTTTTTTTCTAGAAAGCTTGCGGCGAGGCCGACACCGACAAAAAGAGAAATTCAAAGAGTAGAATAGTATATAATTTTTTACAAAATAAATACTTCCCTATGGTTAAGATACTGCTCCGAATACCTCCTACTGCCAGCATGTTATATTCAATACAGCGTCGAACTACATTGTGGTGGAGAACTCGCCCACCGTATCATGAACCGCGCCTAGACCACCGAGTTTATGGGTACACAAGGAACCATGGAAGGTAACTCACATCCCTCGGCCGCGTGGTTCAGCACACCGTGGGTGTAAGCACACAAAAAATGAGACCTATAACCTAAAACGAGCATAACTTTTGCGTCTGTTGTCCATTCGAGGCATACTTGTTTTCAAGAAAGCTTGCGGCGAGGCCAATACCGACAAAAAGCAAAATTCAAAGAGTCGAATAGTATATAATTTTCTACAAAATAAATACTTCCCTATAGTTAAGATACTGCCCCAAATACCTCCTACTGCTAGCATGTTACATTCCATACAACGTCGAATTCCATCGTGGTGGAGGACTCGTCCACCGTATCATGAACCGCGCCTAGACTACCTAGTTTATGGGTACACTATGAACCATGGATGGTAACCCACATCCCTCTGCCACGCGGTTCAGCACACCGTGGGTGTAAGCACACGAAAAATGAGACCTATAACCTAAAACAAGTGTTACTTTTGCGTCCGTTGTCCATCGGGGCATACTTTTTTTCTAGAAAGCTTGCGGCGAGGCCAATACCGACAAAAAGGAAAATTCAAAGAGTAGAATAGTATATAATTTTATAAAAAATACATACCTCCCTATGGTTGAGAAACTGCCCCGAGTACCTCCTTCTGCTAGCATGTTACATTCAATACAACGTCGAACTCCATCGTGATGGCGGACTCGCCCGCCATATCATGAACCGCGCCTACACTACCACATTTATGGGTACACAAGAAACCATGGAAGGTAACCCACATCATTTGGGCACACGGTTCACTACACCGTGGATGTAAGCACACGAAAAAGGAGACCAATAACCTAAAACAAGCATGACTTTTGCATCCGTTGTCCGATCGGGGCATACTTTCTTTTTTTAGAAAGCTTACGGCAAGGCCAACACCGACAAAAAGAGAAATTCAAAGAGTAGAATATTATATAATTTTATAAAAAATAAATAATTCCCTATGGTTAAGATACTGCTCCGAATACCTCCTACTGCCAGCATGTTATATTCAATACAGCGTCGAACTACATTGTGGTGGAGAACTCGCCCACCGTATCATGAACCGCGCCTAGACCACCGAGTTTATGGGTACACAAGGAACCATGGAAGGTAACTCACATCCCTCGGCCACGTGGTTCAGCACACCGTGGGTGTAAGCACACAAAAAATGAGACCTATAACCTAAAACGAGCATAACTTTTGCGTCTGTTGTCCATTCGAGGCATACTTGTTTTCAAGAAAGCTTGCGGCGAGGCCAATACCGACAAAAAGCAAAATTCAAAGAGTAGAATAGTATATAATTTTCTACAAAATAAATACTTCCCTATAGTTAAGATACTGCCCCAAATACCTCCTACTGCTAGCATGTTACATTCCATACAACGTCGAATTCCATCGTGGTGGAGGACTCGCCCACCGTATCATGAACCGCGCCTAGACTACCTAGTTTATGGGTACACTAATGAACCATGGATGGTAACCCACATCCCTCTGCCACGCGGTTCAGCACACCGTGGGTGTAAGCACACGAAAAATGAGACCTATAACCTAAAACAAGTGTTACTTTTGCGTCCGTTGTCCATTCGGGGCATACTTTTTTTCTAGAAAGCTTGCGGCGAGGCCAATACTGACAAAAAGCAAAATTCAAAGAGTAGAATAGTATATAATTTTATAAAAAATACATACCTCCCTATGGTTGAGAAACTGCCCCGAGTACCTCCTTCTGCTAGCATGTTACATTCAATACAACGTCGAACTCCATCGTGATGGCGGACTCGCCCGCCATATCATGAACCGCGCCTAGCACTACCACATTTATGGGTACACAAGAAACCATGGAAGGTAACCCACATCATTTGGGCACACGGTTCACCACACCGTGGATGTAAGCACACGAAAAAGGAGACCAATAACCTAAACAAGCATGACTTTTGCATCCGTTGTCCGATCGGGGCATACTTTCTTTTTTTAGAAAGCTTACGGCAAGGCCAACACCGACAAAAAGAGAAATTCAAAGAGTAGAATATTATATAATTTTATAAAAAATAAATAATTCCCTATGGTTAAGATACTGCTCCGAATACCTCCTACTGCCAGCATGTTATATTCAATACAGCGTCGAACTACATTGTGGTGGAGAACTCGCCCACCGTATCATGAACCGCGCCTAGACCACCGAGTTTATGGGTACACAAGGAACCATGGAAGGTAACTCACATCCCTCGGCCGCGTGGTCAGCACACCGTGGGTGTACGCACAGCAAAAATGAGACCTATAACCTAAACGAGCATACTTTTGCGTCTGTTGTCCATTCGAGGCATACTTGTTTTCAAGAAAGCTTGCGGCGAGGCCAATACCGACAAAAAGCAAATTCAAAGAGTAGAATAGTATATACTTTGTCTACAAAATAAATACTTCCTATAGTTAAGATACTGCCCCGAACTACCTCCTACTATTTAGCATGTTACATTCCATACAACGTCGGAATTCCATCGTGGTGGAGGACTCGTCCACCGTATCATGAACCCTGCGCCCTAGACTACCTAGTTTATGGGTACACTATGCACCATCGGATGCTAACCCTACATCCCTCGGCCACCGGTTCAGCACACCGTGGGTGGTAGCACAATGATCACGAAAAATGAGACCTATAAAACCTAAAACATTTGTTACTTTTGCGTCCGTTGTCCCATTCTGAGTCATACTTTTTTTCTAGAAAGCTTGCGGCGAGGCCAATACTGACAAAAAGCAAATCAAGAAGAGTAGAATAGTAATATTTTATAAAATACATACCTCCCTATGGTTGAGAAACTGCCCGAGTACCTCCTTCTGCTAGCATTTACATTCAATACAACTCGAACCTCATCGTGATGGCGGACTCGCCCCCATATCATGAACCGCGCCTACACTACCCAGTTTTGGGTACACAAGAAACCATGGAAGGTAACCCACATTAATTTGGGCACACGGTTCAGCCACACCGTGGTGTAAGCACACGAAAAAGGAGACCATAACCTAAAACAAGCATGACTTTTGCATCCGTTGTCCGATCGGGGCATACTTTCTTTTTTCTAGAAAGCTTACGGAAGGCCAACACCGACAAAAAGAGAAATTCAAAGAGTAGAATAGTATATAATTTTTATAAAAATAAAAATTCCCTATGGTTAAGATACTGCTCCTAATACCTCCTACTGCCGAGCATGTTATATTCAATACAGCGTCGAACTACATTGTGGTGGAGAACTCGCCCACCGTATCATGAACCTCGCCCTAGACCACCGAGTTTATGGGTACACAAGGAACCATGGAAGGTAACTCACATCCCTCGGCCGCGGTTCAGCACACCGTGGGTAAGCACACAAAAAATGAGACCTATAACCTAAAACGAGCATAACTTTTGCGTCTGTTGT
>MU847825.1:0-33456 GCA_032690845.1 Eleusine coracana subsp. coracana
GGGCATACTTTTTTTCTAGCAAAGCTTGCGGCGAGGCCAACACCGACAAAAGCAAAACTCAAAGAGTAGAATAGTATATAATTTTACAAAAAATAAATACATTCCCTGTGGTTGAGATATAGCCCTGAGTACCTCCTACTGCTAGCATGTTACATTCAACTACAACGTCAAACTCCATCGCTGTGGAGGACTCGCCCACCGTATCACGAACTGCGCCTAGACTACCGAGTTTATGGGTACACAAGGAACCATGGAAGGTAACCCATATCCCTCAGCCATGCGGTTCAGCACAGCGTGGGTGTAAGCACATGAAAAATGAGACCTATAACCTAAAACGAGCCTATCTTTTGCGTCCGTTGTCTGTTAGGGGCATACTTTTTTTCTAGAATGCTTGCGATGAGGCCAACACCGACAGAAAGCGAAATTCAAAGAGTAGAATAGTATATAATTTTACAAAAAATAAATACTTCCCTGTGGTTGAGATACCACCCTGAGTACCTCCTACTGCTAGCATGTTACATTCAACACAACGTCAAACTCCATCGTTGTGGAGGACTCGCCCACCGTATCATGAACCGCGCCTAGACTACCGAGTTTACGGGTATACAAGGAACCATGGTAGGTAACCCACATAACTCGTCCACGTGGTTCAGCACACCGTGGGTGTAAGCACATGAAAAATAAGACCTATAACCTAAAACGAGCCTAACTTTTGCGTCCGTTATCTGTTAGGGGCATACTTTTTTTCTAGAATGCTTGTGGTGAGGGCAACACCGACAGAAAGCGAAATTCAAAGAGTAGAATAGTATATAATTTTACAAAAAATAAATACTTCCCTGTGGTTGAGATACCACCCCTGAGTACCTCCTACTGCTAGCATGTTACATTCAACACAACGTCAAACTCCATCGTTGTGGAGGACTCGCCCACCGTATCACGAACTGCGCCTAGACTACCGAGTTTATGGGTACACAAGGAACCATGGAAGGTAACCCATATCCCTCAGCCACGCGGTTCAGCACAGCGTGGGTGTAAGCACATGAAAAATGAGACCTATAACCTAAAACGAGCCTAACTTTTGCGTCCGTTGTCTGTTAGGGGCATACTTTTTTTCTATAATGCTTGCGGTGAGGCCAACACCGACAGAAAGCGAAATTCAAAGAGTAGAATAGTATATAATTTTACAAAAAATAAATACTTCCCTGTGGTTGAGATACCACCCCGAGTACCTCCTACTGCTAGCATGTTACATTCAACACAACGTCAAACTCCATCGTTGTGGAGGACTCGCCCACCGTATCATGAACCGCGCCTAGACTACCGAGTTTACGGGTATACAAGGAACCATGGTAGGTAACCCACATAACTCGTCCACGTGGTTCAGCACATCGTGGGTGTAAGCACATGAAAAATGAGACCTATAACCTAAAACGAGCCTAACTTTTGCGTCCGTTGTCTGTTAGGGGCATACTTTTTTTCTATAATGCTTGCGGTGAGGCCAACACCGACAGAAAGCGAAATTCAAAGAGTAGAATAGTATATAATTTTACAAAAAATAAATACTTCCCTGTGGTTGAGATACCACCCCGAGTACCTCCTACTGCTAGCATGTTACATTCAACACAACGTCAAACTCCATCGCTGTGGAGGACTCGCCCACCGTGTCATGAACCGCGCCTAGACTACCGTTTTATGGGTATACAAGGAACCATGGAGGTAACCCATATCCCTCAGCACACCGTGTGTAAGCACATGAAAATGAGACCTATAACCTAAAACGAGCCTAACTTTTGCATCGTCCTATCGTGGCATACTTTTTTTTTCTAGAAAGCTTGCGGAGGCCAACACCGACAAAAGAGAATTCAAAGAGTAGAATAGTATATAATTTTTTTTCAAAATAAATACTTCCTATGGTGATACCGCCCCGAATACCTCCTACTGCATGTTACATTCAATAAACATCAAACTCCATCGGGTGAGGACTCGCCCACCGTATCATGAACGCGCCTAGACTACCGAGTTTAGGGTACACAAGGAACCATGGTAGGTAACCCCATAACTCGCCACGTGGTTCAGCACATCGTGGGTGTAAGCACATGAAAAATAGACCTATAACCTAAAACCGAGCCTAACTTTTGCGTCCGTTGTTCTGTTGGGGCATACTTTTTTCTAGAAGCTTGCGGTGAGGCCAACACCGACAGAAAGCGAAATTCAAAGAGTAGAATAGTATATAATTTTACAAAAAATAATACTTCCCTGTGGTTGAGATACCACCCCGAGTACCTCCTACTGCTAGCATGTTACATTCAACACAACGTCAAACTCCATCGTGTGGAGGACTCGCCCACCGTATCACGAACTGCGCCTAGACTACCGAGTTTATGGGTACACAAGGAACCATGGAAGGTAACCCATATCCCTCAGCCACGCGGTTCACCACAAGCGTGGGTGTAAGCACATGAAAAATGAGACCTATAACCTAAAACGAGCCTAACTTTTGCGTCCGTTGTCTGTTAGGGGCATACTTTTTTCTATAATGCTTGCGGTGAGGCCAACACCGATAGAAAGCAAAACTCAGAGAGTAGAATAGTATATAATTTTACAAAAAATAAATACATCCCTATGGTTGAGATATAGCCCTGAGTACCTCCTATTGCTAGCATGTTACATTCAATACAACGTCAAACTCCATCGCTGTGGAGGACTCGCCCACCGTATCACGAACTGCGCCTAGACTACCGAGTTTATGGGTACACAAGGAACCATGGAAGGTAACCCATATCCCTCAGCCATGCGGTTCAGCACAGCGTGGGTGTAAGCACATGAAAAATGAGACCTATAACCTAAAACGAGCCTATCTTTTGCGTCCGTTGTCTGTTAGGGGCATACTTTTTTTCTAGAATGCTTGCGATGAGGCCAACACCGACAGAAAGCGAAATTCAAAAAGTAGAATAGTATATAATTTTACAAAAAATAAATACTTCCCTGTGGTTGAGATACCACCCTGAGTACCTCCTACTGCTAGCATGTTACATTCAACACAACGTCAAACTCCATCGTTGTGGAGGACTCGCCCACCGTATCATGAACCGCGCCTAGACTACCGAGTTTACGGGTATACAAGGAACCATGGTAGGTAACCCACATAACTCGTCCACGTGGTTCAGCACACCGTGGGTGTAAGCACATGAAAAATAGACCTATAACCTAAAACGAGCCTAACTTTTGCGTCCGTTATCTGTTAGGGGCATACTTTTTTCTAGAATGCTTGTGGTGAGGGCAACACCGACAGAAAGCGAAATTCAAAGAGTAGAATAGTATATAATTTTACAAAAAATAAATACTTCCCTGTGGTTGAGATACCACCCCGAGTACCTCCTACTGCTAGCATGTTACATTCAACACAACGTCAAACTCCATCGTTGTGGAGGACTCGCCCACCGTATCATGAACCGCGCCTAGACTACCGAGTTTACGGGTATACAAGGAACCATGGTAGGTAACCCACATAACTCGTCCACGTGGTTCAGCACATCGTGGGTGTAAGCACATGAAAAATGAGACCTATAACCTAAAACGAGCCTAACTTTTGCGTCCGTTGTCTGTTAGGGGCATACTTTTTTTCTAGAATGCTTGCGGTGAGGCCAACACGACAGAAAGCGAAATTCAAAGAGTAGAATAGTATATAATTTTACAAAAAATAAATACTTCCCTGTGGTTGAGATACCACCCCGAGTACCTCCTACTGCTAGCATGTTACATTCAACACAACGTCAAACTCCATCGCTGTGGAGGACTCGCCCACCGTATCACTGAACTCGCGCCTAGACTACCGAGTTTATGGGTACACAAGGAACCATGGAAGGTAACCCATACCCTCAGCCACGCGGTTCAGCACAGCGTGGGTGTAAGCACATGAAAAATGAGACCTATAACCTAAAACGAGCCTAACTTTTGCGTCCGTTGTCTGTTAGGGGCATACTTTTTTTCTATAATGCTTGCGGTGAGGCCAACACCGACAGAAAGCGAAATTCAAAGAGTAGAATAGTATATAATTTTACAAAAAATAAATACTTCCCTGTGGTTGAGATACCACCCTGAGTACCTCCTACTGCTAGCATGTTACATTCAACACAACGTCAAACTCCATCGTTGTGGAGGACTCGCCCACCGTATCAGGAACCTGCGCCTAGACTACCGAGTTTACGGGTATACAAGGAACCATGGTAGGTAACCCACATAACTCGTCCACGTGGTTCAGCACAGCGTGGGTGTAAGCACATGAAAAATGAGACCTATAACCTAAAACGAGCCTAACTTTTGCGTCCGTTGTCTGTTAGGGGCATACTTTTTTTCTATAATGCTTGTGGTGAGGCCAACACCGACAGAAAGCGAAATTCAAAGAGTAGAATAGTATATAATTTTACAAAAAATAAATACTTCCCTGTGGTTGAGATACCACCCCGAGTACCTCCTACTGCTAGCATGTTACATTCACACAACGTCAAACTCCATCGTTGTGGAGGACTCGCCCACCGTATCATGAACCGCGCCTAGACTACCGAGTTTACGGGTATACAAGGAACCATGGTAGGTAACCCACATAACTCGTCCACGCGGTTCAGGCACACCGTGGGTGTAAGCACATGAAAAATGAGACCTATCACCCTAAACGAGCATAACATTTGCATTCCGTTGTCCGATTGGGGCATACTTTTTTTTCTAGAAAGCTTGCGGCGAGGCCAACACCGACAATAAGCGAAATTCAAAGAGTAGAATAGTATATAATTTTTTCAAAATAAATACATTCCCTATGGTTAAGATACCAGCCCCGATACCTCCTACTGCCAGCATGTTACTATTCAAGTACAGCGTCGAACTCCATCGTGGTGGAGGACTCGCCCACCGTATCATGAACGCGCCTAGACTACCGAGTTTATGGGTACACAAGGAACCATGGAAGGTAACCCAGATCCCTCAGGCCACGCGGGTTCAGCACACCGTGGGTGTAAGCACATGAAAAATGAGACCTATAACCTAAAACGAGCTTAACTTTTGCAGTCCTGTTGTCCTGATTCGGGGCATACTTTTTTTTCTAGAAGCTTGCGGCGAGGCCAACACCGACTAAAAAGCTGAAATTCAAAGAGTAGAATAGTATATAATTTTACAAAAAATAAATACTTCCCTGTGGTTGAGATACCACCCCGAGTACCTCCTACTGCTAGCATGTTACATTCAACACAACGTCAAACTCCATCGTTGTGGAGGACTCGCCCACCGTATCACTGAACCTGCGCCTAGACTACCGAGTTTATGGGTACACAAGGAACCATGGAAGGTAACCCATATCCCTCAGCCACGCGGTTCAGCACAGCGTGGGTGTAAGCACATGAAAAATGAGACCTATAACCTAAAACGAGCCTAACTTTTGCGTCCGTTGTCTGTTAGGGGCATACTTTTTTTCTATAATGCTTGCGGTGAGGCCAACACCGACAGAAAGCGAAATTCAAAGAGTAGAATAGTATATAATTTTACAAAAAATAAATACTTCCCTGTGGTTGAGATACCACCCCGAGTACCTCCTACTGCTAGCATGTTACATTCAACACAACGTCAAACTCCATCGCTGTGGAGGACTCGCCCACCGTATCATGAACCTGCGCCTAGACTACCGAGTTTACGGGTACACAAGGAACCATGGAAGGTAACCCACATCCCTCGGCCACGGTTCAGCACATCAGTGGGTGTAAGCACATGAAAAATGAGACCTATAACCTAAAACGAGCAGTAACTTTTGCGTCCGTTGTCTTATAGGGGCATACTTTATTTTCTAGAAAGCTTGCGGCGAGGCCAACACAGACAAAAGCAAAATTCAAAGAGTAGAATAGTATATAATTTTACAAAAATAATCATCCCTATGGTTGAGATACAGCCCGGAGTACCTCCTACTGCTAGCATGTTACATTCAATACAGCGTCGAACTCCATCGCTGTGGAGGACTCGCCCACCGTATCATGAACCGCGCCTAGACTACCGAGTTTATGGGATAACAAGGAACCATGGAAGGTAACCCACATCCCTCGGCCATGCGGTTCAGCACACCGTGGGTGTAAGCACATGAAAAATGAGACCTATAACCTAAAAAGAGCTATACATTTTGCGGCCGTTGTCTGTTAGGGGCATACTTTTTTTTCTAGAAAGCTTGCGGCGAGGCCAACACCGACAAAAAGTGAAATTCAAAGAGTAGAATAGTATATAATTTTTTCAAAATAAATAATTCCCTATAGTTAAGATACCACCCCGAATACCTCTACTGCCAGCATGTTACATTCAGTACAGCGACGAACTCCGTCGTGGTGGAGTACTCGCCTACCGTATCATGAACCGCGCCTAGACTACTGAGTTTATGGGTACACAATGAACCATGGAAGGTAACCCACATCCCTCGGCCACGTGGTTCAGCACACCGTGGGAATAAGCACATGAAAAATGAGACCTATAACCTAAAACGAGTGTAATTTTTTCGTCCGTTGTCTGTTAGGGGCATACTTTTTTCTAGAAAGCTTGCGGCGAGGCCAACACAGACAAAAAGCAAAACTCAGAGAGTAGAATAGTATATAATTTTACAAAAATAAATACATCCCTATGGTTGAGATATAGCCCTGAGTACCTCCTATTGCTAGCATGTTACATTCAATACAACGTCAAACTCCATCGCTGTGGAGGACTCGCCCACCGTATCACGAACTGCGCCTAGACTACCGAGTTTATGGGTACACAAGGAACCATGGAAGGTAACCCATATCCCTCAGCCATGCGGTTCAGCACAGCGTGGGTGTAAGCACATGAAAAATGAGACCTATAACCTAAAACGAGCCTATCTTTTGCGTCCGTTGTCTGTTAGGGGCATACTTTTTTTCTAGAATGCTTGCGATGAGGCCAACACCGACAGAAAGCGAAATTCAAAAAGTAGAATAGTATATAATTTTACAAAAAATAAATACTTCCCTGTGGTTGAGATACCACCCTGAGTACCTCCTACTGCTAGCATGTTACATTCAACACAACGTCAAACTCCATCGTTGTGGAGGACTCGCCCACCGTATCATGAACCAGCGCCTAGACTACCGAGTTTACGGGTATACAAGGAACCATGGTAGGTAACCCACATAACTCGTCCACGTGGTTCAGCACACCGTGGGTGTAAGCACATGAAAAATGAGACCTATAACCTAAAACGAGCCTAACTTTTGCGTCCGTTGTCTGTTAGGGGCATACTTTTTTCTAGAATGCTTGCGGTGAGGCCAACACCGACAGAAAGCGAAATTCAAAGAGTAGAATAGTATATAATTTTACAAAAAATAAATACTTCCCTGTGGTTGAGATACCACCCGAGTACCTCCTACTGCTAGCATGTTACATTCAACACAACGTCAAACTCCATCGCTGTGGAGGACTCGCCCACCGTATCACGAACTGCGCCTAGACTACCGAGTTTATGGGTACACAAGGAACCATGGAAGGTAACCCATATCCCTCAGCCACGCGGTTCAGCACAGCGTGGGTGTAAGCACATGAAAAATGAGACCTATAACCTAAAACGAGCCTAACTTTTGCGTCCGTTGTCTGTTAGGGGCATACTTTTTTTCTAGAATGCTTGCGGTGAGGCCAACACCGACAGAAAGCGAAATTCAAAGAGTAGAATAGTATATAATTTTACAAAAAATAAATACTTCCCTGTGGTTGAGATACCACCCCGAGTACCTCCTACTGCTAGCATGTTACATTCAACACAACGTCAAACTCCATTGCTGTGGAGGACTCGCCCACCGTATCACGGACTGCGCCTAGACTACCGAGTTTATGGGTACACAAGGAACCATGGAAGGTAACCCATATCCCTCAGCCACGCGGTTCACCACAGCGTGGGTGTAAGCACATGAAAAATGAGACCTATAACCTAAAAAGAGCCTAACTTTTGCGTCCGTTGTCTGTTAGGGGCATACTTTTTTCTATAATGCTTGCGGTGAGGCCAACACCGATAGAAAGCGAAATTCAAAGAGTAGAATAGTATATAATTTTACAAAAAATAAATACTTCCTTGTGGTTGAGATACCACCCGAGTACCTCCTACTGCTAGCATGTTACATTCAACACAACGTGAAACTCCATCGCTGTGGAGGACTCGCCCACCGTGTCATGAACCGCGCCTAGACTATCGAGTTTACGGGTATACAAGGAACCAAGGTAGGTAACCCACATAACTCATCCACGTGGTTCAGCACACCGTGGGTGTAAGCACATGAAATGAGACCTATAACCTAAAACGAGCATAACTTTTGCATCAGTTGTCCTATTGTGGCATACTTTTTTTTTCTAGAAAGCTTGCGGCGAGGCCAACACCGACAATAAGCAAAATTCAAAGAGTAGAATAGTATATAATTTTTTCAAAATAAATACTTTCCTATGGTTAAGATACCGCTCCGAATACCTCCTACTGCCAGCATGTTACATTCAATATAGCGTCGAACTCCATCGTGGTGGAACACTCGCCCACCGTATCATGAAACGCACCTAGACTACCGAGTTTATCGGTACACAAGGAACCATGGAAGGTAACCCGCATCCCTCGGCCACGCGGTTCAGCACACCGTGGGTGTAAGCACATGAAAAATGAGACCTATAACCTAAAACGAGCATAACATTTGCGTCCGTTGTCTGTTAGGGGCATACTTTTTTCTAGAAGCTTGCGGCGAGGCCAACACCGACAAAAAGCGAAATTCAAAGAGTAGAATAGTATATAATTTTACAAAAAATAAATACTTCCCTGTGGTTGAGATACCACCCCGAGTACCTCCTACTGCTAGCATGTTACATTCAACACAACGTCAAACTCCATCGCTTGTGGAGGACTCGCCCACCGTATCACGAACCGCGCCTAGACTACCGAGTTTATGGGTACACAAGGAACCATGGAAGGTAACCCATATCCCTCAGCCACGCGGTTCAGCACAGCGTGGGTGTAAGCACATGAAAAATGAGACCTATAACCTAAAACGAGCCTAACTTTTGCGTCCGTTGTCTGTTAGGGGCATACTTTTTTTCTAGAAGCTTGCGGCGAGGCCAACACCGACAAAAAGTGAAATTCAAAGAGTAGAATAGTATATAATTTTACAAAAAATAAATACTCCCTATGGTTGAGATACCACCCCGAATACCTCTACTGCCAGCATGTTACATTCAGTACAGCGACGAACTCCGTCGTGGTGGAGGACTCGCCTACCGTATCATGAACCGCGCCTAGACTACTGAGTTTATGGGTACACAAGGAACCATGGAAGGTAACCCACATCCCTCAGCCACGTGGTTCAGCACACCGTGGGTATAAGCACATGAAAAATGAGACCTATAACCTAAAACGAGTTTAATTTTTTCGTCCGTTGTCTGTTAGGGGCATACTTTTTTCTAGAAAGCTTGCGGCGAGGCCAACACTGACAAAAAGAGAAATTCAGAGAGTAGAATAGTATATAATATTACAAAAAATAAATACATCCCTATGGTTGAGATATAGCCCTGAGTACCTCCAACTGCTAGCATCTTACATGCAATACAACGTCAAACTCCATCGCTGTGGAGGACTCGCCCACCGTATCACGAACTACGCCTAGACTACCGAGTTTATGGGTACACAAGGAACCATGGAAGGTAACCCATATCCCTCAGCCATGCGGTTCAGCACAGCGTGGGTGTAAGCACATGAAAAATGAGACCTATAACCTAAAATGAGCCTAACTTTTGCGTCCGGTGTCTGTTAGGGGCATACTTTTTTTCTAGAATGCTTGCGGTGAGGCCAACACCGACAGAAAGCGAAATTCAAAGAGTAGAATAGTATATAATTTTACAAAAAATAAATACTTCCCTGCGGTTGAGATACCACCCCGAGTACCTCCTACTGCTAGCATGTTACATTCAACACAACGTCAAACTCCATCGTTGTGGAGGACTCGCCCACCGTATCATGAACCGCGCCTAGACTACCGAGTTTATGGGTACACAAGGAACCATGGAAGGTAACCCATATAACTCGTCCACGTGGTTCAGCACACCGTGGGTGTAAGCACATGAAAAATGAGACCTATAACCTAAAACGAGCCTAACTTTTGCGTCCTTTGTCTGTTAGGGGCATACATTTTTTCTAGAATGCTTGCGGTGAGGCCAACACCGACAGAAAAGCGAAATTCAAAGAGTATAATAGTATATAATTTTACAAAAAATAAATACTTCCCTGTGGTTGAGATACCACCCCGAGTACCTCCTACTGCTAGCATGTTACATTCAACACAACGTCAAACTCCATCGCTGTGGAGGACTCGCCCACCGTATCACGAACTGCGCCTAGACTACCGAGTTTATGGGTACACAAGGAACCATGGAAGGTAACCCATATCCCTCAGCCACGCGGTTCAGCACAGCGTGGGTGTAAGCACATGAAAAAATGAGACCTATAACCTAAAACGAGCCTAACTTTTGCGTCCGTTGTCTGTTAGGGGCATACTTTTTTCTAGAAAGCTTGCGGCGAGGCCAACACCGACAAAAAGTGAAATTCAAAGAGTATAAAGTATATAATTTTACAAAAAATAAATAAATCCCTATGGTTGAGATACAGCCCTGTATACCTCCTACTGCTAGCATGTTACATTCAATACAGCATCGAAACTCCATCGCTAGTGGAGGACTCGCCCACCGTATCATCAACTGCGCCTAGACTACTGAGTTTATGGGTACACAAGGAACAATGGAAGGTAACCCACATCCCTCGGCCACACGGTTCAGCACATCATGGGTGTAAGCACATGAAAAATGAGACCTATAACCTAAAACGAGCGTAACTTTTGCGTCCGTTGTCTACTAGGGGCATACTATATTTTCTAGAAAGCTTGCGGCAAGGCCAATACCGACAAAAAGCAAAATTCAAAGAGTAGAATAGTATATAATTTTACAAAAAATAAATACATCCCTATGGTTGAGATACAGCCCCGAGTACCTCCTACTGCTAGCATGTTACATTCAATACAACGTCGAACTCTATCGCTGTGGAGGACTCGCCTACCGTATCATGAACCGCGCCTAGACTACCGAGTTTATGGATACACAAGGAACCATGGAAGGTAACCCACATCCCTCGGCCATGCGGTTCAGCACACCGTGGGTATAAGCACATGAAAAATGAGACCTATAACCTAAAAAGAGTGTAACATTTGCGTCCGTTGTCTGTTAGGGGCATACTTTTTTCTAGAAAGCTTGCGGCGAGGCCAACATCGACAAAAAGTGAAATTAAAAGAGTATAATAGTATATAATTTTACAAAAAATAAATAAATCCCTATAGTTGAGATACAGCCCTGTATACCTCCTACTGCTAGCATGTTACATTCAATACAGCATCGAACTCCATCGCTGTGGAGGACTCGCCCACCGTATCTTGAACTGCACCTAGACTACTGAGTATATGGGTACACAAGGAACCATGGAAGGTAACCCACATCCCTCGGCCACATGGTTCAGCACATCATGGGTGTAAACACATGAAAAAATGAGACCTATAACCTAAAACGAGCGTAACTTTTGCGCCGTTGTCTACTAGGGGCTTACTTTATTTTCAAGAAAGCTTGCGGCGAGGCCAATACCGACAAAAAGCGAAATTCAAAGAGTAGAATAGTATATAATTTTACAAAAAATAAATACATTCCTATGGTTGAGATACCAGCCCCGAGTACCTCCTACTGCCTAGCATGTTACATTCAATACAGCGTCAAACTCCATCGCTGTGGAGGACTCGCCCACCGTATCATGAACCGCGCCTAGACTACCGAGTTTATGGGTACACAAGGAACCATGGAAGGTAACCCATCATCCCTCAGCCACGCGGTTCAGCACACCGTGGGTGTAAGCACAAGAAAAATGAGACCTATAACCTAAAAGAGTATAACTTTTGCATTCCGTTGTCCTGATAGGGGCATACTTTTTTCTAGAAAGCTTGCGGCGAGGCCAACACCGACAAAAAGTGAAATTCAAAGAGTAGAATAGTATATAATTTTTACAAAAATAAATACTTCCCTATAGTTAAGATACCACCCCGAATACCTCCTACTGCCAGCATGTTACATTCAAGTACAGCGACGAACTCCGTCGTGGTGGAGGACTCGCCCTACCGTATCATGAACCGCGCCTAGACTACCTGAGTTTATGGGTACACAAGGAACCATGGAAGGTAACCCACATCCCTCAGCCACGTGGTTCAGCACAGCCGTGGGTGTAAGCACATGAAAAATGAGACCTATAACCTAAAACGAGCCTAACTTTTGCGTCCGTTGTCTGTTAGGGGCATACTTTTTTTCTAGAAAGCTTGCGGCGAGGCCAACACCGACAAAAAGTGAAATTCAAAGAGTATAAAAGTATATAATTTTACAAAAAATAAATAAATCCCTATGGTTGAGATACAGCCCTGTATACCTCCTACTGCTAGCATGTTACATTCAATACAGCATCAAACTCCATCGCTATGGAGGACTCGCCCACCGTATCATCAACTGCGCCTAGACTACTGAGTTTATGGGTACACAAGGAACAATGGAAGGTAACCCACATCCCTCGGCCACACGGTTCAGCACATCATGGGTGTAAGCACATGAAAAATGAGACCTATAACCTAAAACGAGCGTAACTTTTGCGTCCGTTGTCTACTAGGGGCATACTATATTTTCTAGAAAGCTTGCGGCAAGGCCAATACCGACAAAAAGCGAAATTCAAAGAGTAGAATAGTATATAATTTTACAAAAAATAAATACATCCCTATGGTTGAGATACAGCCCCGAGTACCTCCTCCTACTAGCATGTTACATTCAATACAGCGTCGAACTCTATCGCTGTGGAGGACTCGCCCACCGTATCATGAACCGCGCCTAGACTACCGAGTTTATGGGTACACAAGGAACCATGGAAGGTAACCCACATCCCTCGGCCATGCGGTTCAGCACACCATGGGTATAAGCACATGAAAAATGAGACCTATAACCTAAAAAGACTGTAACATTTACGTCCGTTGTCTATTAGGGGCATACTTTTTTCTAGAAAGCTTGGGGCGAGGCCAATACCAACAAAAAGTGAAATCCAAAGAGTATAATAGTATATAATTTTACAAAAAATAAATACTTCCCTGTGGTTGAGATACCACCCCGAGTACCTCCTACTGCTAGCATGTTACATTCAACACAACGTCAAACTCCATCGCTGTGGAGGACTCGCCCACCGTATCACTGAACTGCGCCTAGACTACCGAGTTTATGGGTACACAAGGAACCATGGAAGGTAACCCATATCCCTCAGCCACGCGGTTCAGCACAGCGTGGGTGTAAGCACATGAAAAATGAGACCTATAACCTAAAACGAGCCTAACTTTTGCGTCCGTTGTCTGTTAGGGGCATACTTTTTTCTAGAAAGATTGCGGCGAGGCCAACACCGACAAAAAGTGAAATTCAAAGAGTAGAATAGTATATAATTTTACAAAAAATAAATACTTCCCTATGGTTGAGATACTGCCCCGAGTACCTCCTACTGCTAGCATGTTACATTCAATACAACGTCAAACTCCATCGCTGTGGAGGACTCGCCCACCGTATCATGAACCGCGCCTAGACTACCGAGTTTACGGGTATACAAGGAACCATGGAAGGTAACCCACATCCCTTGTACACGCGGTTCAGCACACCGTGGGTGTAAGCACATGAAAAATGAGACCTATAACCTAAAACGAGCATAACTTTTGCATCCGTTGTCGATCGAGGGCATACTTTTTTTCTAGAAAGCTTGCGGCGAGGCCAACACCGACAAAAAGCGAAATTCAAAGAGTAGAATAGTATATATTTTTTACAAAAATAAATACTTCCCTATGGTTAAGATACCGCCCCGAGTACCTCCTACTGCTAGCATGTTACATTCAATACAGCGTCGAACTCCGATCGATGGTGGAGGACTCGCCCACTGTATCATGAACCGCGCCTAGACTACCGAGTTTATGGTACACAAGGAACCATGGAAGGTAACCCACATCCCTCGGCCATGCGGTTCAGCACACCGTGGGTATAAGCACATGAAAAATGAGACCTATAACCTAAAACGAGCATAACTTTTGCGTCCGTTGTCCGATCGGGGCATACTTTTTTTCTAGAAAGCTTGCGGCGAGGCCAATACCGACAAAAAGCGAAATTAAAAGAGTTTAATAGTATATATTTTTTTTCAAAATAAATACTTCCCTATGGTTAAGATACCGCCCCGAATACCTCCTACTGCCTGCATGTTACATTCAATACAGCAACGAACTCCATCATGGTGGAGGACTCGCCTATCGTATCATGAACCGCGCCTAGACTACCGAGTTTATGGATACACAAGGAACAAAGGAAGGTAACCCACATCCCTCGGCCAGGCGGTTCAGCACACCATGGGAATAAGCACATGAAAAATGAGACCTATAACCTAAAACAAGCGTAACTTTTGCGTCCGTTGTCTATTAGGGGCATAGATTATTTTGTAGAAAGCTTGCGGTGAGGCAAATACCGACAAAAGGCAAAATTCAAAGAGTAGAATAGTATATAATTTTACAAAAAATAAATACATCCCTACGGTTGAGATACAGCCCCGAGTACCTCCTACTGCTAGCATGTTACATTCAATACAGCGTCAAACTCTATCGCTGTGGAGGACTCGCCCACCGTATCATGAACCGCGCCTAGACTACCGAGTTTACGGTATACAAGGAACCATGGAAGGTAACCCACATCCCTCGCCATGCGGTTCAGCACACCGTGGGTGTAAGCACATGAAAAATGAGACCTATAACCTAAAACGAGCATAACTTTTGCGTCCGTTGTCTGTTAGGGGCATACTTTTTTCTAGAAAGCTTGCGGCGAGGCCAACACCGACAGAAAGCGAAATTCAAAGAGTAGAATAGTATATAATTTTACAAAAAATAAATACTTCCCTATGGTTGAGATACCACCCGAGTACCTCCTACTGCTAGCATGTTACATTCAATACAGCGTCGAAACTCCATCGCTGTGGAGGACTCGCCCACCGTATCATGAACCGCGCCTAGACTACCGAGTTTATGGGTACACAAGGAACCATGGAAGGTAACCCACATCCCTCGGCCACGCGGTTCAGCACACCGTGGGTGTAAGCACATGAAAAATGAGACCTATAACCTAAAACGAGCATAACTTTTGCATCCGTTGTCCGATCGGGAGCATACTTTTTTTTCTAGAAAGCTTGCGGCGAGGCCAACACCGACAAAAAGCGAAATTCAAAGAGTAGAATAGTATATATTTTTTTCAAAATAAATACTTCCCTATGGTTAAGATACCGCCCCGAATACCTCCTACTGCCAGCATGTTACATTCAATACAGCGTCGAACTCCATCGATGGTGGAGGACTCGCCTACTGTATCATGAACCCGCCTAGACTACCGATTTATGGGTACACAAGGAACCATGGAAGGTAGCCCACATCCCTCGGCCATGCGGTTCAGCACACCGTGGGTATAAGCACATGAAAAATGAGACCTATAACCTAAAACGAGCATAACTTTTGCATCCGTTGTCCGATAGGGAGCATACTTTTTTTTCTAGAAAGCTTGCGGCAGGCCAATACCGACAAAAAGCGAAATTAAAAGAGTTAATAGTATATATTTTTTCAAAAATAAATACTTCCCTATGGTTGAGATACCGCCCCGAGTACCTCCTACTGCTAGCATGTTACATTCAATACAACGTCGAACTCCATCGCTGTGGAGGACTCGCCCACCGTATCATGAACCGCGCCTAGACTACCGAGTTTATGGGTACACAAGGAACCATGGAAGGTAACCCACATCCCTCGGCCACAGCGGTTCAGCACACCGTGGGTGTAAGCACATGAAAAATGAGACCTATAACCTAAAACGAGCTTAACTTTTGCGTCCGTTGTCTGTTAGGGGCATACTTTTTTTCTAGAAAGCTTGCGGCGAGGCCAATACCGACAAAAAGTGAAATTCAAAGAGTAGAATAGTATATAATTTTACAAAAAATAAATACATTCCCTATGGTTGAGATACCAGCCCCGAGTACCTCCTACTGCTAGCATGTTACATTCAATACAAGCGTCAAACTCCATCGCTGTGGAGGACTCGCCCACCGTATCACTGAACCTGCGCCTAGACTACCGAGTTTATGGGTACACAAGGAACCATGGAAGGTAACCCACATCCCTCGGCCACGCGGTTCAGCACATCGTGGGTGTAAGCACATGAAAAATGAGACCAATAACCTAAAACGAGCGTAACTTTTGTGTCCGTTGTCCTATTAGGGCATACTTTTTTTTCTAGAAAGCTTGCGGTGAGGCCAACACCGACAATAAGCAAAATTCAAAGAGTGGAGTAGTATATAATTTTTTTCAAAATAAATACTTTCCTATGGTTAAGATACCGCTCCGAATACCTCCTACTGCCTGCATGTTACATTCAATACAGCAACGAACTCCATCATGGTGGAGGACTCGCCTATCGTATCATGAACCGCGCCTAGACTACCGAGTTTATGGATACACAAGGAACCAAGGAAGGTAACCCACATCCCTCGCCCAGGCGGTTCAGCACACCGTGGGAATAAGCACATGAAAAATGAGACCTATAACCTAAAACAAGCGTAACTTTTGCGTCCGTTGTCTATTAGGGGCATACATTTTTTCTAGAAAGCTTGCAGGTGAGGCCACTACCGACAGAAAGGCAAAATTCAAAGAGTAGAATAGTATATAATTTTACAAAAAATAAATACATTCCCTATGGTTGAGATACCAGCCCCGAGTACCTCCTACTGCTAGCATGTTACATTCAATACAGCGTCAAACTCCATCGCTGTGGAGGACTCGCCCACCGTATCATGAACCGCGCCTAGACTACCGAAGTTTATGGGTATACAAGGAACCATGGAAGGTAACCCACATCCCTCGGCCACGCGGTTCAGCACATCGTGGGTGTAAGCACATGAAAATGAGACCTATAACCTAAAACGAGCGTAACTTTTGCGTCCGTTGTCCTATTGGGGCATACTTTTTTTCTAGAAAGCTTGCGGCGAGGCCAACACCGACAAATAAGCAAAATTCAAAGAGTAGAATAGTATATAATTTTTACAAAAATAAATACTTCCCTATGGTTAAGATACCGCTCCGAATACCTCCTACTGCCTAGCATGTTCATTCAATCAGCAACGAACTCCAGTCGATGGTGGAGGACTCGCCTATCGTATCATGAACCGCGCCTAGACTACTCGAGTTTATGGGTACACAAGGAACATGGAAGGTAACCCACATCCCTCAGCCACGGCGGTTCAGCACACCGTGGGTATAAGCACATGAAAAATGAGACCTATAACCTAACGAGCATAACTTTTGCGTCCGTTGTCTGTTAGGGGCATACTTTTTTCTAGAAAGCTTGCGGCGAGGCAACACCGACAAAAAGAGAATTCAAAGAGTAGAATAGTATATAATTTTACAAAAAATAAATACATCCCTATGGTTGAGATACAGCCCTGATACCTCCACTGCTAGCATGTTACATTCAATAAACAAGCGTCAAACTCCATCGCTGTGGAGGACTCGCCCACCGTATCATCACCACGCCTAGACTACCGAGTTTATGGGTACACAAGGAACCATGGAAGGTAACCCACATCCCTCGCCACGTCGGTTCAGCACACGTGGGTGTAAGCACATGAAAAATGAGACCTATAACCTAAAACGAGCATAACTTTTGCATCCTGTTGTCCTATCGGGCATACTTTTTTCTAGAAAGCTTGCGGCGAGGCCAACACCGACAATAAGAGAAATTCAAAGAGTAGAATTAGTATATAATTTTTTCAAAATAAATACTTACCTATGGTTAAGATACCACCACGAATACCTCCTACTGCCAGCATAGTTACATTCAATACAGCGTTGAAACTCCATTCGTGGTGGAGGACTCGCCCACCGTATCATGAACCGCGCCTAGACCACCGAATTTATGGGTACACAAGGAACCATGGAAGGTAACCCAGCATCCCTCGGCCACGCGGTCAGCACACCGTGGGTGTAAGCACATGAAAAATGAGACCTATAACCTAAAACGAGCATAACTTTTGCATCCGTTGTCCGATCGGGAGCATACTTTTTTTTCTAGCAAAGCTTAGCGGCGAGGCCAACACCGACAAAAGGCAAAATTCAAAGAGTAGAATAGTATATAATTTTACAAAAATAAATACATTCCCTACGGTTGAGATACAGCCCCGAGTACCTCCTACTGCTAGCATGTTACATTCAATACAGCGTCAAACTCTATCGCTGTGGAGGACTCGCCCACCGTATCATGAACCACGCCTAGACTACCAAATTTATGGGTACACAAGGAACCATGGAAGGTAACCCACATCCCTCGGCCACGCGGTTCAGCACATCGTGGGTGTAAGCACATGAAAAATGAGACCTATAACCTAAAACGAGCGTAACTTTTGTGTCCGTTGTCCTATTGGGGCATACTTTTTTTTCTAGAAAGCTTGCGGTGAGGCCAACACCGACAATAAGCAAAATTCAAAGAGTAGAGTAGTATATAATTTTTTCAAAATAAATACTTTCCTATGGTTAAGATACCGCTCCGAATACATCCTACTGCGAGCATGTTACATTCAATACAGCGTCGAACTCCATCGCTGGTGGAGGACTCGCCCACCGTATCATGAACTGCGCCTAGACTACTGATTTTTTGGGTACACAAGGAACCATGGAAGGTAACTCGCATCCCTCGGCCATGCGGTTCAGCACACCGTGGGTGTAAGCACATGAAAAATGGAGACCTATAACCTAAAACGAGCATAACATTGCTCGTTGTCCGATTGGGGCATACTTTGTTTTCTAGAAATCTTGCGGCGAGGCCAACACCGATAGAAAAGCGAAATTCAAAGAGTAGAATAGTATATAATTGTTTCAAAATAAATACTTCCCTATGGTTAAGATACTGCCCCGAATACCTCCTACTGCCAGGCATGTTACATTCAATACAACGTCAAACTCCATCGTGGTGGAGGACTCACCCACCGTATCATGAACTCACGCCTAGACTACCGAGTTTATGGATACACAAGGAACCATGGAAGGTAACCCACATCCCTCGGCCACGTGGTTCAGCACACCATGGGTGTAAGCACATGAAAAATGAGACCTATAACCTAAAACTGAGCGTAACTTTTGCGTCCGTTGTCTATTAGGGGCATACTTTTTTTCTAGAAAGCTTGCGGCGAGGCCAACACCGACAAAAAGTGAAATTCAAAGAGTAGAATAGTATATAATTTTTACAAAAAATGAATACATCCCTATGGTTGAGATACAGCCCTGAGTACCTCCTACTGCTAGCATGTTACATTCGATACAGCGATCGAACTCCATCGCTATGGAGGACTCGCCCACCGTATCATGAACCGCGCCTAGACTACCAGTTTATGGCTACACAAGGAACCATGGAAGGTAACCCACATCCCTCGGCCACACGGTTCAGCACACCGTGGGTATAAGCACATGAAATATGAGACCTATAACCTAAAACGAGCATAACTTTGCATCCGTTGTCCGATTAGGGGCATACTATTTTTCTAGAAAGCTTGTGGCGAGGCCAACACCGACAAAAAGTGAAATTCAAAGAGTATGAATAGTATATAATTTTTTGACAAAATAAATATTTCCCTATGGTTAAGATACCGCCCCGAATACCTCCTACTGCCTAGCATGTTACATTCAATACAGCGTCAAACTCCATCGCTGGTGGAGGACTCGCCCACCGTATCATGAACCATGCCTAGACTACCGAGTTTATGGTACACAAGGAACCATGGAAGGTAACCCACATCCCTCGGCCACTGCGGTTCAGCACACCGTGGGTGTAAGCACATGAAAAATGAGACCTATAACCTAAAACGAGCGTAAGCTTTTGCGTCCGTTGTCCTGTTAGGGGCATACTTTTTTTCTAGAAAGCTTGCGGCGAGGCCAACACCGACAAGAAAGCGAAATTCAAAGAGTAGAATAGTATATAATTTTTATCAAAATAAATACTTCCCTATGGTTGAGATACCGCCCGAGTACCTCCTACTGCTAGCATGTTACATTCAATACAGCGTCGAACTCCATCGCTGGTGGAGGACTCGCCCACCGTATCATGAACCGCGCCTAGACTACCGAGTTTATGGTACACAAGGACCATGGAAGGTAACCCACATCCCTCGGCCACAGCGGTTCAGCACATCAGTGGGTGTAAGCACATGAAAAATGAGACCTATAACCTAAAACGAGCGTAACTTTTGCGTCCGTTGTCTATTAGGGGCATACTATTTTTCTAGAAAGCTTGCGGCGAGGCCAAACCTGACAGAAAGCGAAATTCAAAGAGTAGAATAGTATATAATTTTACAAAAAATAAATACATTCCCTATGGTTGAGATACAGCCCCGAGTACCTCCTACTGCTAGCATGTTACATTCAATACAACGTCGAACTCCATCGCTGTGGAGGACTCGCCCACCGTATCATGAACCGCGCCTAGACTACCGAGTTTATGGGTACACAAGGAACCATGGAAGGTAACCCACATCCCTCGGCCATGCGGTTCAGCACACCGTGGGTAGTAAGCACATGAAAAATGAGACCTATAACCTAAAACGAGCTAACATTTTGCGTCCGTTGTCTGTTAGGGGCATACTTTTTTCTAGAAAGCTTGCGGCGAGGCCAACACCGACAAAAAGCGAAATTCAAGAGTAGAATAGTATATAATTTTACAAAAATAAATACTTCCCTAGGTTGAGATACCGCCCTGAGTACCTCCTACTGCTAGCATGTTACATTCATACAACGTATCGACTCCATCGTGTGGAGGACTCGCCCACCGTATCACGAACCGTCGCCTAGACTACCGAGTTTATGGTACACAAGGAACCATGGAAGGTAACCCACATCCCTCGGCCACGCGGTTCAGCACACCGTGGGTGTAAGTCACATGAAAAATGAGACCTATAACCTAAAACGACAGTAACTTTTGCATCCGTTGTCTGTTAGGGGCATACTTTTTTTCTAGAAGCTTGCGGTGCAGGCCAACACCGACAAAAGAGAAATTCAAAGAGTATAATAGGTATTAATTTTACAAAAAATAAATAATTCCCTGTGGTTGAGGATACACCCCGAGTACCTCCTACTGCTAGCATGTACATTCAACACAATTCAACTCCATCGTTGTGAGGACTCGCCCACCGTATCATGAACCATGCCTAGACTACCGAGTTTATGGGTACACAAGGAACCATGGATGGTAACCCACATCCCTCAGCCACGCAGTTCAAGCACACCATGGGGTAAGCACATGAAAAATGAGACCCTATAACCTAAAACGAGCGTAACTTTTGCGTCAGTTGTCCGATCGGGGCATACTTTTTTTTCTAGAAAGCTTGCGGCGAGGCCAACACCGACAAAAAGCGAAATTAAAGAGTAGAATAGTATATAATTTTTTCAAAATAAATACTTCCCTATGGTTAAGATACCGCCCCTGAGTACCTCCTACTACCAGCATGTTACATTCAATACAATGTTGAACTCCATCGTGGTGGAGGACTCGCTCACCGTATCATGAACCGTGCCTAGACTATCGAGTTTATGGGTACACAAGGAACCATGTAAGGCAACCCACATCCCTCAGCCACGTGGTTCAGCACATCATGGGTCTAAGCACATGAAAAATGACACTTATAACCTAAAACGAGTGTAACTTTTGTGTCCGTTGTCTGTTAGGGGCATACGTTTTTTTCTAGAAAGCTTGCGGCGAGGCCAACACTGACAGAAAGTGAAACTCAAAGAGTGGAATAGTATATAATTTTACAAAAAATAAATACTTCCCTATGGTTGAGATACCGCCCTGAGTACCTCCTACTGCTAGCATGTTACATTCAATACAACATCAAACTCCATCGCTGTGGAGGACTCGCCCACCGTATCATGAACCGCGCCTAGACTACCAAGTTTATGGGTACACAAGGAACCATGGAAGGTAACCCACATCCCTCGGCCACACGGTTCAGCACACCGTGGGTGTAAGTACATGAAAAATGAGACCTATAACCTAAAACGAGCATAACTTTTGCATCCTTTGTCCGATTGGGGCATACTTTTTTTTCTAGAAAGCTTGCGGCGAGGCCAACACCGACAAAAAGAGAAATTCAAAGAGTAGAATAGTATATAATTTTTTTCAAAATAAATACTTCCCTATGGTTAAGATACCGCCCCGAATACCTCCTACTACCAGTATGTTACATTCAATACAACGTTGAACTCCATCGTGGTGGAGGACTCGCCCACCGTATCATGAACCGTGCCTAGACGATCGAGTTTATGGGTACACAAGGAACTATGTAAGGTAACCCACATCCCTCAGCCACGCGGTTCAGCACATCGTGGATGTAAGCACATGAAAAATGACACCTATAACCTAAAACGAGCGTAACTTTTGTGTCCGTTGTCTGTTAGGGGCATACGTTTTTTCTAGAAAGCTTGCAGCGAGGCCAACACTGATAGAAAGTGAAATTCAAAGAGTGGAATAGTATATAATTTTATAAAAAATAAATACTTTCCTATGGTTGAGATACCGCCCTGAGTACCTCCTACTGCTAGCATGTTACATTAATACAACATCGAACTCCATCGCTGTGGAGGACTCGCCCACCGTATCATGAACCGCGCCTAGGCTACCAAGTTTATGGGTATACAAGGAACCATGGAAGGTAACCCATATCCCTCGGCCACGCGGTTCAGCACACCGTGGGTGTAAGCACATGAAAAATGAGACCTATAACCTAAAACGAATGTAACTTTTGCGTCCGTTGTCTGTTAGGGGCATACTTTTTTTCTAGAAAGCTTGCGGCGAGGCCAACACCGATAGAAAGCGAAATTCAATGAGTAGAATAGTATATAATATTACAAAAATAAATACTTCCCTATGGTTGAGATACCTCCCTGAGTACCTCCTACTGCTAGCATGTTACATTCAATACAACATCAAACTCCATCGCTGTGGAGGACTCACCCACCGTATCATGAACCGTGTCCTAGACTACCAAGTTTATGGGTACACAAGGAACCATGGAAGGTAACCCACATCCCTCGGCCACGCGGTTCAGCACACCGTGGGTGTAAGTACATGAAATATGAGACCTATAACCTAAAACGAGCATAACTTTTGCATCCTTTGTCCGATTGGGCATACTTTTTTTTCTAGAAAGCTTGCAGCGAGGCCAACACCGACAAAAAGTGAAATTCAAAGAGTAGAATAGTATATAATTTTTTTCAAAATAAATACTTCCCTATGGTTAAGATACCTCCCTGAGTACCTCCTACTGCTAGCATGTTACATTCAATACAACATCGAACTCCATCGCTGTGGAGGACTCACCCACCGTATCATGAACCGTGTCCTAGACTACCGCGTTTATGGGTACACAAGGAACCATGGAAGGTAACCCACATCCCTCGGCCACGTGATTCAGCACACCGTGGGTGTAAGTACATGAAAAATAAGACCTATAACCTAAAACGAGCATAACTTTTGCATCCTTTGTCCGATTGGGGCATACTTTTTTTTCTAGAAAGCTTGCAGCGAGGCCAACACCGACAAAAAGTGAAATTCAAAGAGTAGAATAGTATATAATTTTTTTCAAAATAAATACTTCCCTATGGTTAAGATACCGCCCCGAATACCTCCTACTACCAGCATGTTACATTCAATACAACATTGAACTCCATCGTGGTGGAGGACTCGCCCACCGTATCATGAACCGTGCCTAGACGATCGAGTTTATGGGTACACAAGGAACCATGTAAGGTAACCCACATCCCTCAGCCACGCGGTTCAGCACATCGTGGATGTAAGCACATGAAAAATGACACCTATAACCTAAAACGAGCGTAACTTTTGTGTCCGTTGTCTGTTAGGGGCATACGTTTTTTCTAGAAAGCTTGCGGCGAGGCCAACACTGACAGAAAGTGAAATTCAAAGAGTGGAATAGTATATAATTTTATAAAAAATAAATACTTCCCTATGGTTGAGATACCGCCCTGAGTACCTCCTACTGCTAACATGTTACATTCAATACAACGTCGAGCAACATCGCTATGGAGGACTCGCCCACCGTATCATGAACCGCACCTAGGCTACCAAGTTTACTGGTATACAAGGAACCATGGAAGGTAACCCACATCCTTCGGCCACGCGATTCAGCACACCGTGGGTGTAAGTACATGAAAAATGAGACCTATAACCTAAAACGAGTGTAACTTTTGCGTCCGTTGTCTGTTTGGGGCATACTTTTTTTCTAGAAAGCTTGCGGCGAGGCCAACCCTGACAAAAAGAAAAATTCAAAGAGTAGAATAGTATATAATTTTACAAAAAATAAATACATCCCTATGGTTGAGATACAGCCCTGAGTACCTCCTACTGCTAGCATGTTACATTCAATACAGCGTCGAACTCCATCACCGTGGAGGACTCGCCCACCATATCATGAACTGAGCCTAAACTACCGAGTTTATAGGTACACAAGGAACCATGGAAGGTAACCCACATCGCTCGGCCATGCTGTTCAGCACATCGTGGGCGTAAGCACATGAAAAATGAGACCTATAACCTAAAACGAGCATAACTTTTGCGTCCGTTGTCTGTTAGTGGCATACTTTTTTTTCTAGAAATCTTGCGGTGAGGCCAACACCGATAGAAAGCAAAATTCAAAGAGTAGAATAGTATATAATTTTACAAAAAATAAATATTTCCCTATGGTTGAGATACCGTCCCGAGTACCTCCTACTGCTAGCATGTTACATTCAATACAATGTCAAACTCCATCGCTGTCGAGGACTCACCCACCGTTGAACCGCGCCTAGACTACCGAGTTTATGGGTATACAAGGAACCGTGGAAGGTAACCCACATCCCTCGTCCACGTGGTTCAGCACACCGTGGGTGTAAGCACATGAAAAATGAGACCTATAACCTAAAACGAGCATAACTTTTGCATCCTTTGTCCGATTGGGGCATACTTTTTTTTCTAGAAAGCTTGCAGCGAGGCCAACACCGACAAAAAGTGAAATTCAAAGAGTAGAATAGTATATAATTTTTTTCAAAATAAATACTTCCCTATGGTTAAGATACCGCCCCGAATACCTCCTACTACCAGCATGTTACATTCAATACAACATTGAACTCCATCGTGGTGGAGGACTCGCCCACCGTATCATGAACCGTGCCTAGACGATCGAGTTTATGGGTACACAAGGAACCATGTAAGGTAACCCACATCCCTCAGCCACGCGGTTCAGCACATCGTGGATGTAAGCACATGAAAAATGACACCTATAACCTAAAACGAGCGTAACTTTTGTGTCCGTTGTCTGTTAGGGGCATACGTTTTTTCTAGAAAGCTTGCGGCGAGGCCAACACTGACAGAAAGTGAAATTCAAAGAGTGGAATAGTATATAATTTTATAAAAAATAAATACTTCCCTATGGTTGAGATACCGCCCTGAGTACCTCCTACTGCTAACATGTTACATTCAATACAACGTCGAGCAACATCGCTATGGAGGACTCGCCCACCGTATCATGAACCGCACCTAGGCTACCAAGTTTACTGGTATACAAGGAACCATGGAAGGTAACCCACATCCTTCGGCCACGCGATTCAGCACACCGTGGGTGTAAGTACATGAAAAATGAGACCTATAACCTAAAACGAGTGTAACTTTTGCGTCCGTTGTCTGTTTGGGGCATACTTTTTTTCTAGAAAGCTTGCGGCGAGGCCAACCCTGACAAAAAGAAAAATTCAAAGAGTAGAATAGTATATAATTTTACAAAAAATAAATACATCCCTATGGTTGAGATACAGCCCTGAGTACCTCCTACTGCTAGCATGTTACATTCAATACAGCGTCGAACTCCATCATCGTGGAGGACTCGCCCACCATATCATGAACTGAGCCTAAACTACCGAGTTTATAGGTACACAAGGAACCATGGAAGGTAACCCACATCGCTCGGCCATGCTGTTCAGCACATCGTGGGCGTAAGCACATGAAAAATGAGACCTATAACCTAAAACGAGCATAACTTTTGCGTCCGTTGTCTGTTAGTGGCATACTTTTTTTCTAGAAATCTTGCGGTGAGGCCAACACCGATAGAAAGCAAAATTCAAAGAGTAGAATAGTATATAATTTTACAAAAAATAAATATTTCCCTATGGTTGAGATACCGTCCCGAGTACCTCCTACTGCTAGCATGTTACATTCAATACAATGTCAAACTCCATCGCTGTCGAGGACTCACCCACCGTTGAACCGCGCCTAGACTACCGAGTTTATGGGTATACAAGGAACCGTGGAAGGTAACCCACATCCCTCGTCCACGTGGTTCAGCACACCGTGGGTGTAAGCACATGAAAAATGAGACCTATAACCTAAAATGAGCATAACTTTTGCATCCTTTGTCCGATTGGGGCATACTTTTTTTTCTAGAAAGCTTGCAGCGAGGCCAACACCGACAAAAAGTGAAATTCAAAGAGTAGAATAGTATATAATTTTTTTCAAAATAAATACTTCCCTATGGTTAAGATACCGCCCCGAATACCTCCTACTACCAGCATGTTACATTCAATACAACATTGAACTCCATCGTGGTGGAGGACTCGCCCACCGTATCATGAACCGTGCCTAGATGATCGAGTTTATGGGTACACAAGGAACCATGTAAGGTAACCCACATCCCTCAGCCACGCGGTTCAGCACATCGTGGATGTAAGCACATGAAAAATGACACCTATAACCTAAAATGAGCGTAACTTTTGTGTCCGTTGTCTGTTAGGGGCATACGTTTTTTCTAGAAAGCTTGCGGCGAGGCCAACACTGACAGAAAGTGAAATTCAAAGAGTGGAATAGTATATAATTTTATAAAAAATAAATACTTCCCTATGGTTGAGATACCGCCCTGAGTACCTCCTACTGCTAACATGTTACATTCAATACAACGTCGAGCAACATCGCTATGGAGGACTCGCCCACCGTATCATGAACCGCACCTAGGCTACCAAGTTTACTGGTATACAAGGAACCATGGAAGGTAACCCACATCCTTCGGCCACGCGATTCAGCACACCGTGGGTGTAAGTACATGAAAAATGAGACCTATAACCTAAAACGAGTGTAACTTTTGCGTCCGTTGTCTGTTTGGGGCATACTTTTTTTCTAGAAAGCTTGCGGCGAGGCCAACCCTGACAAAAAGAAAAATTCAAAGAGTAGAATAGTATATAATTTTACAAAAAATAAATACTTCCCTATGGTTGAGATACCATCCCCGAGTACCTCCTACTGCTAGCATGTTACATTCAATACAACGTCAAACTCCATCGCTGTGGAGGACTCGCCCACCGTATCATGAACTGCGCCTAGACTACCGAGTTTATGGGTACACAAGGAACCATGGAAGGTAACCCACATCCCTCAGCCACTGCGGTTCAGCACAGCGTGGGTGTAAGCACATGAAAAATGAGACCTATAACCTAAAACGAGCCTAACTTTTGCGTCCGTTGTCTGTTAGGGGCATACTTTTTTCTAGAAAGATTGCGGCGAGGCCAACACCGACAAAAAGTGAAATTCAAAGAGTAGAATAGTATATAATTTTACAAAAAATAAATACTTCCCTATGGTTGAGATACCTCCCCGAGTACCTCCTACTGCTAGCATGTTACATTCAATACAACGTCAAACTCCATCGCTGTGGAGGACTCGCCCACCGTATCATGAACCGCGCCTAGACTACCGAGTTTATGGGTACACAAGGAACCATGGAAGGTAACCCACATCCCTCAGCCACGCGGTTCAGCACACCGTGGGTGTAAGTACATGAAAAATGAGACCTATAACCTAAAACGAGCATAACTTTTGCATCCTTTGTCCGATTGGGGCATACTTTTTTTTCTAGAAAGCTTGCGGCAAGGCCAACACCGACAAAAAGTGAAATTCAAAGAGTAGAATAGTATATAATTTTTTTCAAAATAAATACTTCGCTATGGTTAAGATACCTCCCTGAGTACCTCCTACTGCTAGCATGTTACATTCAATACAACATCGAACTCCATCGCTGTGGAGGACTCACCCACGGTATCATGAACCGTGTCTAGACTACCGCGTTTATGGGTACACAAGGAACCATGGAAGGTAACCCACATCCCTCGGCCACGCGATTCAGCACACCGTGGGTGTAAGTACATGAAATATGAGACTTATAACCTGGTTCCTTGTATACCCGTAAACTCGGTAGTCTAGGTGCAGTTCATTATACGGTGGGCGATTCATCCACAACGATGGAGTTTGACGTTGTATTGAATGTAACATGCTAGCAGTAGGAGGTACTCGGGGCGGTATCTCAACCACAGGAAGTATTTATTTTTGTAAAAATTATATACTATTCTACTCTTTGAATTTTGCTTTTTGTCGGCATTGGTCTTGCCACAAGCTTTCTAGAAAAAAAAAGTATGCTCCGATCGGACAACAGATGCAAAAGTTATGCTCGTTTTAGGTTATAGGTCTCATTTTTCATGTGCTTACACCCACGGTGTGTTGAACCACGTGGCCGAGGGATGCGGGTTACCTTCCATAGTTCTTGTGTACCCATAAACTCGGTAGTCTAGGCGCGGTTCATGATACGGTGGGCGAGTCCTCCACCACGATAGCGTTCATCGCTGTATTGAATGTAACATGCTGGCAGTAGGAGGTATTCAATGCGGTATCTTAACTATAGGAATGTATTTATTTTGAAAAAAATTATATACTATTCTACTCTTTGAATTCTGCTTTTTGTCGGCGTTGGCCTCGCCACAAGCTTTCTAGAAAAAAAAGTATGCCCAATCGGACAACGGATGCAAAAGTTATGCTCGTTTTAGGTTATAGGTCTCACTTTTCATGTGCTTACACCCACGGTGTGCTGAACCGCGTGGCCGAGGGATGCGGGTTACCTTCCATGGTTCCTTGTGTACCCATAAACTCGGTAGTCTAGGCGCGGTTCATGATACGGTGGGCGAGTCCTCCAGCACGATGGAGTTCGACGCTGTATTGAATGTAACATGCTGGCAGTAGGAGGTATTCAGGGCGGTATCTTAACCATAGGAAAGTATTTATTTTGAAAAAAATTATATACTATTCTACTCTTTGAATTTTGATTATTGTCGGTGTTGGCCTCGCTGCAAGCATTCTAGAAAAAAAAGTATGCCCCGATAGGACAACGAATGCAAAAGTTATGCTCGTTTTAGGTTATATGTCTTATTTTTCATGTGCTAACACCCACGGCGTGCTGAACCGCGTAGACGAGGGATATGGGTTACCTTCCATGGTTCCTTGTATACCCGTAAATTTGGTAGTCTAGGCGTTGTACATGATACGGTGGGCGAGTCCTCCACAGCGATGGAGTTCGACGCTGTATTGAATGTAACATACTAGCAATAGTAGGTACTCGGGCTGTATCTCAACCATAGGGATGTATTTATTTTTTGTACAATTATATACTATTCTACTCTTTGAATTTGCTTTTGTCAATGTTGGCCTCACCGTAAGCTTTCTAGAAAAAGGTATGCCCCTAACAGACAACGGACGCAAAAGTTACACTCGTTTTAGGTTATTGGTGTCATTTTTCATGTGCTTATACCCACGGTGTGCTGAACCGTGTGGCCGAGGGATGCGGGTTACCTTCCATTGTTCCTTGTGTACCCATAAACTCGGTAGTCTAGGCGCGGTTCATGATACGGTGGGCGAGTCCTCCACCACAATGGAGTTCGACGCTGTATTGAATGTAACATGCTGGCAGTAGGAGGTATTCAGGGCGGTATCTTAACCATAGGAAAGTACTTATTTTGAAAAAAATTATATACTATTCTACTCTTTGAATTTCGATTATTGTCGGTGTTGGCCTCGCCGCAAGCTTTCTAGAAAAAAAAGTATGCCCCGATAGGACAACGGATGCAAAAGTTATGCTCGTTTTAGGTTATATGTCTCATTTTTCATGTGCTAACACCCACGGTGTGCTGAACCGTGTAGACGAGGGATATGGGTTACCTTCCATAGTTCCTTGTATACCCGTAAATTCGGTAGTCTAGGTGCTGTTCATGATACTCGCCTCCACAGCGATGGAGTTTGACGCTGTATTGAATGTAACATGCTAGCAGTAGGAGGTACTCGGGGCTGTATCTCAACCATAGGGATGTATTTATTTTTTGTACAATTATATACTATTCTACTCTTTGAATTTCGCTTTTTGTCGGTGTTGGCCTCGCCACAAGCTTTCTAGAAAAAAAGTATGCCCCTAACAGACAACGGACGCAAAAGTTATGCTCGTTTTAGGTAATAGGTCTCATTTTTCATGTGCTTACACCCACGGTGTGCTGAACCGCATGGCCGAGGGATGCGGGTTACCTTCCATGGTTCCTTGTGTACTCGTAACCTCGGTAGTCTAGGTGTAGTTCATGATACGGTGGGCGATTCATCCGCAACGATGGAGTTTGACGTTGTATTGAATGTAACATGCTAGCAGTAGGAGGTACTCGGGGCGGTATCTCAACCACAGGGAAGTATTTATTTTTTGTAAAACTTATATACTATTCTACTCTTTGAATTTCACTTATTGTCGGTGTTGGCCTCGCCGCAAACTTTCTAGAAAAAATAACTATGCCCTAATAGGACAACAGGTGCAAAAGTTATACTCATTTTAGGTTATAGGTCTTATTTTTCATGTGCTTACACCCACGATGTGCTGAACCACGTGGACGAGGGACGTGGGTTACCTTCCATGGTTCCTTGTATACCCGTAAACTCGGTAGGTCTAGGTGCCGTTCATTATACGGTGGGCGATTCATCCGCAACAATGGAGTTTGACGTTGTATTGAATGTAACATGCTAGCAGTAGGAGGTACTCGGGGCGGTATCTCAACCACAGGGAAGTATTTATTTTTTGTAAAACATATATACTATTCTACTCTTTGAATTTTGCTTTTTGTCGGTGTTGGCCTCGCCGCAAGCTTTCTAGAAAAAATAACTATGCCCCAATAGGACAACAGGTGCAAAAGTTATGCTCGTTTTAGGTTATAGGTCTCATTTTTCATGTGCTTACACCCACGGTGTGCTG
This sequence comes from Eleusine coracana subsp. coracana, assembly GCA_032690845.1. Classification (NCBI taxonomy): domain Eukaryota; kingdom Viridiplantae; phylum Streptophyta; class Magnoliopsida; order Poales; family Poaceae; genus Eleusine; species Eleusine coracana. The sequence goes on from MU847825.1 coordinate 31,304, forward strand.
AACCGCGTGGCCGAGGGATGCGGGTTACCTTCCATGGTTCCTTGTGTACCCATAAACTCGATAGTCTAGGCATGGTTCATGATACGGTGGGCGAGTCCTCCACCACGATAGAGTTCGACGCTGTATTGAATTTAACATGTTGGCAGTAGGAGGTATTCGGGGCGGTATCTTAACCATAGGAAAGTATTTATTTTGAAAAAAATTATATACTATTCTACTGTTTGAATTTCACTGTTTATCGTTGTTGGCCTCGCCACAATCTTTCTAGAAAAAAAAAGTATGCCCTGATCGGACAACGGATGCAAAAGTTATGCTCGCTTTAGGTTATAGGTCTCATTTTTCATGTGCTTACACCCACGGTGTGCTTAATCGCGTGGCTGAGGGATGCGGGTTACCTTCCATGGTTCCTTGTGTATCAATAAACTCGGTAGTCTAATCGCGGTTAATGATATGGTGGGCGAGTCCTCCACCACTATGGAGTTCGACGCTGTATTGAATGTAACATGCTGGCAGTAGGAGGTATTCGGGGTGGTATCTTAACCATAGGAAAGTATTTATTTTGAAAAAAATTATATACTATTCTACTCTTTGAATTTCATTTATTGTCAGTGTTGGCCTCGCCGCAAGCTTTCTAAAAAAAAAGTATGCCCCGATTGGACAACGGATGCAAAAGTTATGCTCGTTTTAGGTTATATGTCTCATTTTTCAAGTGCTTACACCCATGGTGTACTGAACCGCATGGACCAGGAATGTGGGTTACCTTCCATGGTTCCTTGTATACCCGTAAACTTGGTAGTCTAGGCGCGGTTCATGATACGGTGGGCGAGTCCTCCACAGCGATGGAGTTTGATGTTGTATTGAATGTACATGCTAGCAGTAGGAGGCACTCGGGGTGGTCTCTCAACCACAGGGAAGTATTTATTTTTTGTAAACTAATATACTATTCTACTCTTTGAATTTCGCTATCTGTCGGTGTTGGCCTCGCCGCAAGCTTTCTAGAAAAAATAACTATGCCCCAATAGGACAACAGGTGCAAAAGTTATGCTCGTTTTAGGTTATAGGTCTCATTTTTCATGTGCTTACACCCACGGTGTGCTGAACCGCGTGGCCGAGGGATGCGGGTTACCTTCCATGGTTCCTTGTGTACCCATAAACTCGATAGTCTAGTCATGGTTCATGATACGGTGGGCGAGTCCTCCACCACGATAGAGTTCGACGCTGTATTGAATATAACATGTTGGCAGTAGGAGGTATTCGGGGCGGTATCTTAACCATAGGAAAGTATTTATTTTGAAAAAAATTATATACTATTCTACTGTTTGAATTTCACTGTTTATCGGTGTTGGCCTCGCCACAAGCTTTCTAGAAAAAAAAAGTATGCCCTGATCGGACAACGGATGCAAAAGTTATGCTCGCTTTAGGTTATAGGTCTCATTTTTCATGTGCTTACACCCACGGTGTGCTTAATCGCGTGGCTGAGGGATGCGGGTTACCTTCCATGGTTCCTTGTGTACCCATAAACTCGGTAGTCAAGGCGCGGTTAATGATATGGTGGGCGAGTCCTCCACCACGATGGAGTTCGACGCTGTATTGAATGTAACATGCTAGCAGTAGGAAGTATTCGGGCAGTATCTTAACCATAGGAAAGTATTTATTTTGAAAAAAATTATATACTATTCTACTCTTTGAATTTTGTTTATTGTCAGTGTTGGCCTCGCTGCAAGCTTTCTAGAAAAAAAAAGTATGCCCCGATTGGACAACGGATGCAAAAGTTATGCTCGTTTTAGGTTATATGTCTCATTTTTCATGTGCTTACACCCATGGTGTGCTGACCGCATGGACCAGGGATGTGGGTTACCTTCCATGGTTCCTTGTATACCCGTAAACTCGGTAGTCTAGGCGCGGTTCATGATACGGTGGGCGAGTCCTCCACAGCGATGGAGTTTGACGTTGTATTGAATGTACATGCTAGCAGTAGGAGGTACTCGGGGTGGTCTCTCAACCACAGGGAAGTATTTATTTTTTGTAAACTAATATACTATTCTACTCTTTGAATTTCGCTATCTATCGGTGTTGGCCTCACCGCAAGCTTTCTAGAAAAAAAGTATGCCCCTAACAGACAACAGACGCAAAAGTTATGCTCGTTTTAGGTA